>JAGPOW010000955.1:2752315-2762362 GCA_030014935.1 Caiman crocodilus
TTTTAGTATTATAATGAGCCCCTAATGAGCCCTTTCACCTATTTTCTAGTGTATTTCGCTGTTTATCTTTGAGGCCCCTGGCCTGGTACAGCTGTCTCCCCCTTATCACTGCAGATGGGCATAATTCACAAAACAACCTTCCAGTCTTGCTGTGTATTCTGTCTCGGGAGGATGGCTCGAGGCCATTTATCAGGCCTTTAGACAAAAATGGCTCGGTTATTCACAACAGGATGAGGGTGAGAGGGAACAAAGCAGGGATGCTGGAGATGTGTTGTGGCTTTTTTTTAGGAAGGACCTCTCGCTGGAACTATCTAAACTTGGCTCCACAGAACGCTGTCCCTGGCTCTCTTTCCCTCCCTGAATCACCATTTTGATTCCCTTTTAACTGGCAAGCCTGCCCACATGGCAGACCAGCTGTTTCTTGAAAAAGGGGCAGGCTGCATATCCATGTTGTTCATCCCCCCTTACCCACATAGTAATGTCTTCTTTAACCCTTGCTTGCTCTCAATTCTCCTCACAGAAAACCTTAATCTTCTGAATGTTAAGTGTCAGTCCAATTTTCTTACATACCTTGGTAAAAAAGTCAGTGATTGCTGAAGGTCTGCTTCTGGGTGAGTACACGCTACAGCAGCATCAGTGTCCTGAAGTTCAAAGACTGAGGTCAGGGCTGTGACAGCTGAAATTATGTCTGTGTGATACAGGTCCTTGCTGAAGGCTCTATGAAGATTAAACTAAGTGTTTTTCTGTATTTGTTTAGATACTAAGCTGTAATTTGTTGCTAAGAACTTAATTAAAGTTTAAGATGTAGTGAGGCCTTGTATAAAGTAAGGCCTAATAAATTTAGCAAAGCCTTGAAGTAGTAAGGCCCTGTGGTGTAGTTAAAATTACCTTATCAAAAAGAATGCAAAGCTTGTACTGCTAATTGGTCAGTCTAAGGACAGTTGAAGTAAAAGGAATCTGAGTGGTCGTTAGTTATCAGTATCATTTAGAAGCTATAAATGATCTGGACTATCTGGAAACCATTCAGAATGAAGAGACAGCTCTGTAAAAGAATTAGGTAGCTGTTGCCTGGATCAGTGGGTCCATGAACCTTGAAGAGCCCAAGAACTGCATCCCAGGATTCTTTCCGATACCCCTTTGGACAATGTTGTTTGGGGATGCCTTACTTCGCTGAACTCTGAGGAAAAGAAGCTTGCTGTGTATCAGGCTTCAGAGAGGACTGCCGATAAGTTGCCAATGCTAGCTTTGTCTGTCATTGTTTGTCTTGTTACTACGTGTAGTTGTGTTTTTGTTAAGTCAATAAATCTTTCTTACCTTTCTACCCCCGACCATACTCTCAATCCCAAACCCTCTGCAGGCGGCTGGGACAAGGGCGGTCTTGGTTTTGGCTGTGTTAGCTGAGATGAAACAGCTTACCATCCATTTCGTAATTTAACTCCACTCTTACTGGAAGCTTGTTGCTGGTCAGATGTAGCATTGCAGTAAGTAATATTGAGAACAGTGGAGTGATGACACAGCCTTGTATACATCCCATCTTAACCTCAAAGGATCTGTAATAGATCTGTTACTGAGGACCACTGCTCGCACACTGTTATGGAGCAGGCAAAGAATGGCGATGAATTTCAGTAGGTATTTTATTTGAGAAGGATCCTCCACAGTGCTTCTCGGTTGATGGTTGAAGACTTTTTGTGAAGTCAAAGAAGGCCACGTAGAGAGGTTTATGTTGTTCGCAGCATTTTTCCTGAAGCTTAGAGAACAGCTTAGGCATCAAACAAAACCAGTTTCAGATGTTTCTATGGCCTGGATAAACTATCAGCCAGGCTTTGGACAAAAGAATCCCATTTTTCTGGTCCTTTGGCATACTATAATGGCACTGGATACTATAAGTAGTACATGTTGAGCCAAAAGCTAAAAGGGACTGTGAGCCCTGCAACATGAGAAAAAGAGGCTTCATATCGCCCTGGCCATGTACAGACATTCAGTTTCTCCTGGGAGACTTGTTGCTCTCCCAATAGGAACCATGATTATATTGATGTTCAGGATTTTTTCCCCCAAAGCAAAAATGGCTTCCCTGGAAGAAAAGTAACTCAGAAAAAGCCAAGTTTAAATAGTTCCAGCGAGATATGTGTTGTGGCTTCTTTTAGGAAGGACCTCTTGCTGGAACCTGGGTCATTGTCATAGCCTATGCACTACATAACAGATTTCATAGACATTAGGGCTGGAAGGGACCTCGGAAGATCACGGAGTCCAGCCCCTAGCTCCAGGGGCAGGAAGTCAGCTGGGATCACAGGATCCCAGCAAGATAAATATCCAGATTTCTCTTGAAGGTGTTCAAAGTAGGTGCTTGAACCACCTCCAATGGCAGGCTATTCCAGACCTTGGGGGCTTGGACAGTAAAGAAATTCTTTCTTATGTCTAGCCTGAAATGGTCTTGCAGAAGTTGATAACCACTCAACCTTGTTTTCCCTTGGGGTGCTCTGGTGAGCAAATGTTCCCCCAGATCCTGGTGAACACCCCTTATAAACTTATTGGTAGCCATCAGATCACCCCTGAGCCTGTGCTTTTCCAGGCTGAAGAGTCCCATAGCTCTCAGCCTGTTGTCATAAGGTCTGTTTTCCTGACCTCTGATCATGCGCGTGGCTCTCCTCTGGACTCTGTGAGGTCTAGGGGGAGGTGTTGCGCAAGCCCTTGGTGGAAGAGGTGCATTGCATGGAGGATGCCTGCAGCAGGAGCATCACCTGTTGCAGCAATGGTGGCCCCTCACCAGGCCCCAGGAGAGCTGCACACCAGCCAGCAGGGGCCTGGGCACCAGGTATAGGAGGTTCTGGCTTATAATGTCCTCCAGGACTCCCTGTTCTAGCCTGCCTGTACTGCCGCCCACATATCTCCCATGCCTCTGCAATAGCAAGAGCATTTGTATATACAAATACAAGAATTTTGTATTCTGACTCCATAGTATGCTGGTATTAGCACATAGCTTCTTGCTTTGTAAGAGTGACTGAACCATGAACCTTAGAATGTTGTAATACAGAGGAATGTGGTAAACACCAGGTGTGTTGGATCATGACTCATCCCCAAATTCTTAGCTTAAGATAACCAAATCCGTAGTTCGAGATAACATTATTCACTCCAGACTATGTAAGCTGTACATTCTTAAGTTACGGGAGTTCCTCAAACTCTGGTGAGAATCCTGACTTGGGCGGAGCCCAGTGTAGGCTATCGCATCCCCGGTCCTGAGACACTCCGGGGCCAGGGGAACTATGCAGGGTAGTGGTCGCTGCCTAGAGCCTATGTGAAGTGATAATCCTCTTTGCTCCATCTTACTGCCTGCCTCTGCGAGTATCCTTAAATAAAGCTTTACAAGAGTGAGAACAATCGTAAGTACGTCCTTTGTTCAAGTGCAGGGAATCTTCTGAACCCAGTAGTTCATTCTAAGACAGCCCTGCGCACCTCTAGCACCACATTCACTGCAGACACATCTTAGAAGAATAAGTTTTTATTCCTCTCACATCAACCAGAACTCTCCTTCTACCTCCCACCCCAACAGTGTCCATCCACCAACGATAAAGAACTTTCTTCCCTGTGAAAACTATGTACAATGTCCTTTGTGTGGTGTCCTGAGGTGGGGATGCCTAAGGGGCAAAACCCAGGGGAAGGCAGCTAGCGCCCTGGCCTCTGGCCATTCCCCCATGGGTGCTTACACCTCAGTGAGTGTGGTGGGCGGGGAGATCGCCCAGGGGCAATGGTGGCCAGTGCTCCCCTGGCACAGGTAGCTCCCCCATGGCAGGCAGAGTCCAGGGCCAGCATGCTGTCCTGGCCCTGCTGCAAGCAGCTCTGACTCCGTGTCCATGTGAAAGGTAGTTTCCTTTATGGTGTTGGGGAAAGTCTGTGCACCTGAAGATTCTGCTTCCCTTTTCTTTCATGTTCTTAGCCACTTCAGTTTTTCCTTCTGAGTATGGTAGAACCACTTTTCTGCCTCAAATTCATTTTCTCACCTCAGTTTGGACAATTATCACAGTGAGTAAAAATGCCTCTGGGATTCAGTTTTGCAGTATGGATTACAAGGCCTTAGCAAACATGTGAAATGCAATCACAAGACTGTGGGTTTATGTAAAGAGTAACAGAGAAGGTTGTTGCAAAAGAATCAAAGCATGACAAGATGGAACAGATAATCCTTGCATAAGTAGGTTTGTTTTACAAGATAGAAGAAACAGGTCCATGGGAACATGCAAGGGAGTTCAGAAACATTTTGTAATTAGAGATTGGTTGATTATACCTTTGGGATACAGCATATATACAGCATCATGAGAATTCTATGAGCCACACTGATCCATCCTTTGGGCAAATCCATTAACTTCACTAGGTGTGCGCAGGGGATGGATACAGCCCTGAATATTGTCAGGTGGAAGTAGCTGTACATTTTTGAGTATGCAGAATTTCAATAGCTAACAGTGTTCAATTGCAGTTTGATGTCTGGTCAAAACCTGAAGCTAGTGCACCCATTTTTGACTAGTTCATTAGATCTGAATTATATTTGCTCGTTTCTTTTCCTAAATAACTTTCTTTTGTTTCTTTCTCCAGAGAAACTACTGCCCATTGGCAGCCTTTGCCAGGCACAGAATCAGCCACATTGGTCAAAGTGAGCAGTTTAAAACAGGTGCAAGCTTCATCAAATAATTCATTTCAAGCCCAGAACACTCCAGAAACCAGAAGTCAGAAATCTCTACTTACAAAACCAGTCACACATGCCCAGACTCAATTCACAGCCCAGAATCCAGCTGCTGTGAAACCAACATTGCCAGCAGAAAGGAAACGGTCTATACAGATTAAAAAGACTGAGAATGGTGGATTTTGTTTAGTACTAACAAATGGACCTACTTCTCAGTCTCCTCCAGTGGGTCAAACAGGGACACCGGAACTTTTGTCTCCCAAGTTTTCCTCTCCAGCACCAATATATGATGAGCCATCACTAGATTCCTCAATTTATGATAAGCCTCCTGTAGATATGGACACTGAGAATGCAAATGTGGATGGAATGTCTTCACAAATGTCTCAAAGCAGTAGCTTAAAAAAACATCTCCAACCAATAAAGTTATTGCAGCACCCTGGTATACCACAGCATCAGGCTGTAAATAAACAGGTGAAAAATCTTTCTACCTCTGAATACAGCCCTGCTGGGAGAGAGTACATTAGGTATATGGTCAATATTGACCAGTCTTCCAAGCATTCTCACCCTCTTTGTGGGGAAGCTGATGGCTCTACTAAACTGCAGTTCTGTCAGCTTACTTCAAAGGACAGCTTCAAACAGTCTTGGAGGATTTTGGAAGCAAATGTTCTCAGGAATATTGAGGCCCACCACAGTTGGCAGAACAACCTTCAAACTGAAGAGTCTCTAACTGTCATAAGTCAACAAGATTCTGGCTACTCAACAGGGCCTTCTCCAAGTTTGAGAAAGAGGAAAGAAAAGAGTCAACTTGTAGGGCAGAGAAGACCTGGTTCTCTGGGCAGTATCCATGAACTCAGTGTTTTGAATGATAAGTTGATTGCAGAGATGCGTGCTATGGTAGGCAGATCTGCCGCCTGCAGAGGAAGCAAAGCAAGTCTAGATGCAGAAGTGTTGGAGAACACCCTCTCAGCAGAAAGTAGTCGAGTTAGGTTTCAGTCAGACCAGTTAAAAAAATGGGTCATCCGGAACTCAAGAGACAATATAACTTCTAACAACAGGTCTTTAGGTAGACAGGGGATGGAGAGTAAGGGAAGCGTCCCTAGTGATCCAGCCATGAAGCAGGACACAGTAAGACAGAAGAGGACTTATGAAAAAATGGACTCCCTAGAAAAGACTGTGACTAGCCAGACAAGTTTGGTTTCATCAAATACTACAGGAACCTCCTCTCAGGTATTTACTGATCACCAGGGATCCTGGTTTTTCCTGATAAGAAAATCACAATTCTCTGATAAAAACCCCCAAAATCTGTGAATAAAATTAAAGGCCTGCCAGAGCTTGCCCTGGCCTCACTCGTGCCCCTCACTCCCCCCACAACAGTCCTCCCCAGCCTTACTGGTGCCTCTCACTCCCCCCAACCACCCCAGCCCTGCTTCTGCCCCTTGCCGTCCACCCACAGCTCTGCCAGAGGGGGCTCCCAGCTGCTAGGGGGCTAGGGACCCAAGTCCACAGCTCCCTGTCCCCAACAGAAGGCAGTAGCTGCTGCAGCAGAAGGAGCACAGAGCCAGCTCCCCCACTGCTGCCTGCCTGCTGTGGGCTTGGGTGGGGGCAGGGCTGGCTCCCAGCAGCAGCACGCACTCCCGGGAAGCTGAGGGGTACCCATGCCCCTCATCTGTGCAGAGGGCAGGGGCAGGATGTATGTGCACTGTGTGCAGCTTCCCCAAAGGGCCGATAGCACGCTGCTGTGGGTCCACATGCTGCCAGCCAAGCAGTCACTCCTGCAGGATGCTGGCTGGGAGCTGAGGTAGCGGGGAGGTAGGGAAAGCCACACATGGAGTACCCTCCTGGCCAGTGACACATTGGCTTGAGCGAGCTCTGCGCCTCAATGTGCAACTTCCCTGAAAGGTCAATACCACTCTGCTTCCCTCTGCTCCGGGTCTATGCACTGTTGGACAGGTTGGCACTCCATCTGGGGTTTTCTCCAACACGTCCCAACTCCCTGAGCCCCTAACCAGCTTCCCACAAGAGTGCCTGCTCACCTGGCAGCATGTGAACCCAGAGCAGCACAGTATTGGCTCTTCAGGGAAGCCACACATGGAGGCACAGAGCCCGCTTAGGCTGATAGTGTGCCACTTACGGTCCACATGCCACAAGGTGGGTGGACACTTTATGTCTTTCCCTAACACCACCTTGCTCCCTCATCCCCCAGCCAGCTTCCCCCCGCAACCCTTTACTCACAACTGCCCAGCCCCCTGCAAGCCCACTTACCTCACAGGCTTGAGGAAGGAAAGTGAGCCTGAGCCAAGCTTTGAGTAACTAAGAGCCTCAGGCCCCACCCTTTCCCTCTCTCCTTCCCCCTCCAGACACGGGGGTTTCCCACCTGTTACCAGATTTGCCTGTCACTGCAGGGTGTGTTCTTTTATTAGGGGTACATTTCTGGGGTCTCTGTAATTCTATCAATGTGCTGCTTTTGTGTTACTTGTGTTTCTATATGGAGCCGTATCTCTTCCATCTGCAAGTCCTCACCTCCAATGGAGCTATCTTGCAGGACTCAGTTTCAATGGGGTGAGTTCCTCCAACCACCCAAATCAGTCAAACACATATACTCACATACACACACAGATTAACAGGGCAAGCCTGAGCCAAAGCAGTTGGCTCAACCATCTCCTTCACCCATTAGCTGTGGCTCCCAATCATGGGACCTCAAGCAAAGAAGCTTGGGGACCTGACTGGCCTTTCACAGGCAACCCTCGCAGTGGGCCCCTGGCCCTTTTGACCCTTCCGGTCCTAGCCGCATCATTGACCAGTCGAGTGCCTCGGCTGGGTTTTCAGCTTCTGCCTGCACTTAAGGGTCGGGGTCCCCCATTCCCAGGTCAGGTGCTCCTGGAAGCATGCCTGGCCCTACAGGGTCACTCCCCCAGCTGGCTCAGGTGCCTTCAGAAGCTTACCTGCCCTGTGATGGAATATGACCCACTCAAAGGTGAGGGCTGGGGTTAAGGCACCCCTTTCACTGGGGTGGTAACTGGCCTAGCATTTTCTGGGGGCTTCCACACCACTGAGAACCCCACCAGGCCACCCACTTCCAGCAGGGTGCAGTTTTAGGTCATGCCCAGGACCTGGAGCCTCCAAACCATACCCTATAGCTCCTGCTCTTACCTTCAGGATATTACTTCCAACCTAACAGTCAAACAATGTTACTGCCTTGCTTATATAGGCAGTGATAGATCTAAAATGGCTGCTGCAATTAAGCATCTGCTGGCTGCTTGGCTCAGCCATTAAAGTGGCAGGCACCAGCAGTGCCCTGCCAAACCTAGTAAGTTCCTTGATGAACAGACCCCACCATAGTTTTGGGCATTACAGGTATCTGTGGCTTAGGTAAAAGAAGCGTTGCTGCAGAGTAAATGGGGAGGTCCAGGGGAAGGAAGAGTTAGTGAGGTTCAGAGAGAGAGTATAGCAACCAGCTTGACCATAACAGTTATTTATTGCCAGGTATATGAGCTTATGATGATACCAGTAGTAATAGCCATACAAGAGAGACAAATAAAACAGTTAAAATATTATATAGTTTCAATTAGGTATTTGGGGAAGTCGAGCTCAAGTTTGATCAGAAAAAGTCAAGGTTTAGAAAGCTGTGCCTAGAGTAAGAAAGCAAAAGTCAGGTTCCTGGAGTCAGAGAGAGAAAGAGTTGGAGTCTCACCACTCAGTGAAGCTTGAACCAGTTAACGTTCCCAGGTATTTGTTGGAGCTTGCAGACAGGCAGAGCCCTCAGCATGACCAGTGGAGGGATTCCAGGCAGAAAAGAAGTGGAAGTGGTGCAGCTTTTCTATCCAAGCTTGGGTAGGGTTTTTTGTAGAGAACTAACAATGTCTGTAGGGTGAACACTAGGTTTGTAATGGCTCTTATGCTGGATAATAGAAAATGATCACTCCTGGCTATGGGTGGTATTACTCTGGGGAAGCTCACAATACAAACAGGCAGATTCATTGTTTTGGGTACCAGTAAAGGAGTCATTACTAGAATTGGTCTGATAAATGCTAAGCTGGGTGTGTGCACATGTGGGTTGATTAGCATTTGGAGCAGAGATCCCCCTATCATGCAGTGCTCTCCTGCTTCTCTGGTCCCAGAATTCAGTGCAGTCCTTGCCTTGGAGTCTCTGTTCTCTATTCTGAATGCTAACGAAGGTGCTTTCCTGTCCCATCTCCCATGTAAATAAGTTGCCATCCGGTTCCATCTCCGATTTAAATGAGACCAGGGGAGTTGCTTCACTCCTAGCACCCTGGTCTGGAGGGATTTAGGTGCATCTCCCACTGCATCTTAATTGTGTTTTGTAAATCCTTTCGGGGAGAGGTGGGGGCTGAGTCCTTTATGCCAGGATTCCCCAAGAACACAGAGCTGACAGGTAACACCCTTTTTGCAATCAGCTCTTGCAGGCTGGAATTATGCCAGAATCCAGAAGGTTTCTCTGCTAAAAGGTAAAATCTGTTTTTTCTCTGATAAAATAGGGAAACCCATGATTTTCTGTTTTTCCCTGATGATCACTGTGTCTGTTAAATCACTTGCTCTTAGTATAAGAGGTAAGGTTTTCTGTGTTATCTTTTATTACACCAACTGTATATCTGGGAAAGAATTTTGATTAGCTTTTGGGAACAACATATCCTTCTTTAGGGTGCCATTTCAGTGAAGTAGAGGGCTTGGAAGATGGATTAGAAAGGATCCAGGGCGGAATTGTAGGAGAATAACCTTAGATAGTGGGTTTAAACAGTGAGTTAATTGAGTTTAGAATGGTAGGAAGAAGGGAGATTGACTGGTAGCCAATGTTAAGTGTTAAAAAACAAAACAAAAGTAAGAGAGCAGAAGAAATGATCACGAGCAAGGATGGTGAAAGGAGATGAAGTAGAGTGAGTGACTGGTAGTATCCTATTTAATTGTCTGTGCATAAAAGCTGTGGCCTCTGAGAGACGTGAAACTCTCCCTAACCAGTGCTTTACTGGAAGAGGAACATGTTAGTTCAACTTGGCTCTGCAGTGTCTGTGTAGATTGGGCACTTTAGTGGAGCTTTTTGGCACTTTTTATCTAATAGCTGAACAGGCAGGGGTGAGGCCTGGGCCTCAGGTGAGCCTGTTATGTTTCAGCCCAAGTCTGAATTCGTTGCCCGGTATGCGTGAGCCAATATACGAATGCCAGTTGGAAGTTTGAAAGAAAAAAAATTTTTATTGCTAGCAATAAAGGTGCAAGGTAGCAAGCACACCAAACAATATTTCTAAGCATCCTTTATACTAAAATCGACAAGCATAATATTCAGTGATTGGTTACAGGTAAATGATGTAAAGAGTTCCCTACTGAGCACGTCCCTTTTCCATGTACTTCATTTCCATACATGTATG
>JAGPOW010000955.1:2772184-2783896 GCA_030014935.1 Caiman crocodilus
CCCCTCTCCCCCCCGACACCTCAATTTACATTTTCACTGATTGGCTTTCTTGCCTGCATTGAATGCCAGCCTCTGGCTTCTTCACTATTCATTCCATCCAAGAAGAGCACACACACCCTCCAATTAGATGCTTCCTCAGCCTGACAAAGGGTTTTTAAACTTGAAAACTTGCTAAGATATATTTCTCCAACTATTCAGTTGGTCTAATAAAAGATATCAGAGATACCTTTGACTGGTCTGTGCTAGGGCCAGGACCTGAAGTGGGGTCAGTGGGCCAGGGGCTCACCGCAAGGAATGGCCAGAGCAAGAGGCTTGGGATTCCAACTGTCCTGAAGGCGGGCCCAGGGCCTAAGCAGGAGGCAAAGGTCCCAGAGAAGGGACCACAACTGGAGAAGGTGAAGGATACAACCTGCAAGGTATGGGCCACAGTGTAAGGGGAGGTACGGAGCTGTGGAGCAGATGTTGTTGACACTGGATTTGGACCCAGCCCTTGTATCTTTGTTCTGGGCAGCCTCCTGCTTGGAAAACATCTGAATCAGTTTTTCATCAAGGCATGGGAGGAAAAAGAGGGGCAGGCAGCTGGTTCACAAATGGGTGGGTAGGTGAAGATCTACTATCTTTGCTGGTTTCATCCCTCTGTGCCTTAACACACACATACACACAGTCACGCGTCACGAGTTTTGCTTTCAGATGCTTGAGATACAGTTTCCCAGAAACCCCTGCACCTATCTCCTTGAAACCTGGCAGGCCTCATGGCCTCAGAAGGGGCTACCATGCCTGGTGTTTTCATCTGAATTTGCCACAAAATGACAAAGTTATAGCTATTTCAGTGATTCCTCATTATAGAGTATGGCTGAATCACTGAATCTCTCCGAATCAGCGCCGAATATGCCCAAGACGATTAAGCTGAATCAATTCAGGGCAGTGATTCAAATCTCTGAATTGGCTGAATCTGAATCAAATACTTCCCTATTCGCACAGGCCTACTGCTATTATCCTGCATGTGGTGCTAATCTTGAACCAGATTCGCGCGCGTGTGTGTGTGTGCGTCCAAATTTTGTTTAACTTGTCCTAGGGATAATGGAATGATTTACAGAAGCCAGTCAAAGGCAGAAGGTCCTGGTGGCCTGTGTAACCATAGTCGCTAGGTGACAAGCACGTATTAGTTGAGGCCATGTACAGTCAAGGAGCTTCAGGATGACTAGGGAAACTGGCTGGATGTTGTGATGTATGGGAGCTGAGCTATAGGAGACAAAGGTCCAGGAGTATGATTGCACAGGTTGTGGGATAATGCATAGGCACTATGGTGAGAATATCAGGGCCATGCTGGCCGAGGGAAGAAAATGACAGCAGAGATGATCCTAGAAACTGTTGTGCTAGTAGAGGGTCCTGAGTAAAATTTATCACGTGAAGTTTGAATCGGGTAGCACAAGGGTTCTCAAGATAAAAGCTCTCAAAAGCTGACCTGCTTTTAATATTAAGGGCCAGATTCTAATCAATCCCATAATTACTTAAATAGGATTTAGGCAGAATTTAGGGGTATTGGTGGTAGGGGTGTTGGTTTAAAGTAGGGCTATGCAAAATTTCAGTTGTTTTGAAGCTGTTTCGATGAGATTCAAGCTCGAAACAGCAAAATTGAAATGAAACAAAAGTAGTTGAAACAGCTTTGAAACAGAACAAGGGAACTCAAAACGTTGTGAAAGTTTTGAAATGTTTCAAGTTTTGAAGCCAGGCTTACTGGCTTCAGCACTAGTCCCAGCTGGCAGCACCCGGCTCCTGTCATCCAGCAGGCAGATTGGAGACTTGCCTGCACCCCAGGAGGGCTGCAGGGGCTGTGGATCATCCTCCCAGGGTTGCAGGCCCCTGATCTGTCTGCCAGATGACAGACCGGCATTGGGTGCAGCTTGCACCCAGCGCCAGGAAGATCAGTGTTGCTGCCAGGTGGCAGCAGCTGGCTCCTGTCAGTTTATGTGGGGACCATGCTGATCTGCCCCAGCCCGGTACCAGAAACGGCTCCAGGTGGGTGCATGTCAGCTGGTGTGGGGACCCTCTCCTGCCCCAGGATTGGGGCAGTGGGTCCCCACACTAGCTGATCTGTCCCAGCCCCATACTGGAGCCAGCTCCAGGTGGGTGCACATCAGCTGGTGCGGAGACCCTCCCCCACCTTGGGATGGGGATGGCGGGTCCCGCATGAACTGATCTGCCCCAGCCCCATACTGGAGCCAGCTCCAGGTGAGTGCAGGGCCCATGGCAGATCAATTGATGCGAGGACTCTTCCCCCACCCCAGGATCAGGGCAGCTTATCTGCCCTGGCTCTGCTGACACCAGGCGACAGCACTCGGCTCCTATCAGCTAGCGGGCAGATCAGGGGCCTGCCAGCACCCCCGAGAGGGCTTCAGGGTCTGTGCCAGAGTCCTCCTGGGTATGTGGGCAAGCCTTCAATCTGCCTGCCGAATGACAGGAGCTGGGTACTGCTGCCCAGGACTGGCTGCAGCAGTGATTTTCCCAGCGCTGGTTCCAGGTGGCAGCACCTGGCTTCTCTCATCTGACAGGCCTATCGGGGGCTCACACCCCTTGGAGGACTCCAGCACAGCCCCGGCAGCCATCTCGCGGGTGCAGGTGAGCCCCCCCATCTTCCTGCCTGCTGCATTTTATGTTTCCCCATAATAACCTATAAGCAAAACATTGAAACAGCAGAGTAGTTTTGATTAAATGAAACGGAACAGTGTTTTCAAAATGAAACAAAACTCAAAACGAAACACTGTTCTGTCGAATGGTTGAAACAGAAGTTGAATCAGAATGGTGCTGTTTTGCACAGACCTAATCTAAGGACATTGGCAGACAAGGTACTTCAAGTAAATCTGATATCAGATTTATCAAAAGAACGTTGTCTGCCTAGACAGAATTTAGGCACTTAAAAGTGCTTAGATCAGTGGTTCTCAGTCAGAGTATCGCAGTTCCCCTTCCAAGGGTGGGATTCACTCTGGCCAAGTTTAAATACCACGTTTAAATACCCTGTATGCCCCAGGCAGATTGGGAAGTAGCTGCAGCCAGAGTGAGCACTTGTGCCAAAACCCTTCCTGATCTGATACCAGATGATCTTTTCGAAACAGAAGTAGGTGGGAATGTCCTGTGTTCGTCTGTTTCTGGAGGAGCATGCAGTATTGGACCGGGGAGAGCTGTGCCAAAAGCAGACCATAGGCAGGATTCCCCTTCTAGTGCCCCCCCCCCCCCCAAACTGTGCAGCAGCCTGATTTGTTAACCCTTTCACAACCAAATTAAGATTTAACACATCATATTCTCATCAAATGCTTGCTGTATTAGGCCAGTGATTCTTAGCCTGGGCAGTGCACATGCTCTGCTTCCATCCCCCATTTTTTAAATGATGACAGACCTTGATGTGCAGCTGTTTGAGGCCGAGAGCGTACATTATTTGTTTATTTTTGTATTTGGTTTATATGCCATGCTTTTCAAAAGGTCTGGGAAGCTTACAATAAAAATAATTATAAAACGGTTAAAATATTGAAATAAAATAGTTATAGTTCACCAAACAATATCACAGAACTTAACCCCACTTGCTAAAAGTCTGCTTTAAATAAGAACATAAAATGCTTCCAGAAGATATCCAGGCTCAGGCTCTGATGAGCCTCAAGGAGGAAGCAGTTCTGGAGCTCAGGAGGAACTACCAAGAATGACCTCTCGCATGTTCTTGCCAAATGAACTTGGCAGACAAATGCTACTTACAGGAGGTTGCTCTTGGCTGGTGTTAGGGGCCATTATGAGAAGAAGTGGTCTCTTAGGTATGCAGGGCCCAGGGCCACATGCAGCTCAATAGAAAATGATAATCATGGTGTTAGAGTTTAGTAGCAAGAGCACTTAGTAGCAAGAGGTGGGAAACTTGGTTCTAGGTCCACCTTATCTTGAATGGATTCAAACCCACACCTGTTTCTCAGAAGAGTGTTCCAACTATCAGGCTATAAGTACTCTACTCCTCCGAGCAGCCAGAAGTGCGAGATACCTGGGGCCAGAAAGACAGCAAGCAAGAGGGACCCTGACTTCATAATATAGTGGTTGCGGTAGTCTCCTGGGGTTTGGGTGTTCTGGGTTATGTTCCTTGGTGTCAGATCTTTTTAGGTCTTCAACATTAGTTACTGGATAAGTAGTTAAGGAATCTTGGGAGTCTGTCAGTGTTTGGAAGCGTAGGCATCTACAATGCTGTTAATCAGAATTACTTTCCTGAGGTAAAATGCCAGAATGGAGGTGCCTTAGAGTCAATTAGGACTTGGCCCTAAGTGTTTATAATGATTTTTTTGGAATAGATTTGGAAAAAATAGGGGCAGGATCTAACTATAGGCCTGGAGTTTCAACAAAGGGAAGCTGTAAAAGGAGGTGATCTGGGAGCTGTCCTGGGTTTGCACCTAAAGTTTTGGGCCAACTTTGGAAATAAGTACCATCTCCTATACCTGCAAGGGGACAGGGAAAGAGGATAGCTTTGTCCTTAAACCTGCTTTATGAGCTGAATGCCGGCTCTGCTGCTGTGTCTACTGGATTCTGTGCAAGAAAGCAGATTCCAACAATTGCCTGTACACAAGACCTTTTTTTCTTTTCTTGTCGCTATACAGCTGGTGGTGGTCTGATGGGTGACCCCTTCACTGAGGTAAAGGAGTCAGCTGAGATGTTTTTGAATATAACTTGTCTGTTCTCCATTGCAGCCTGAAACAATAGAGTCAAACTCCAAGCAAGAGAACAGCGGGCAGCCTGGTATGGGATACCAGTTTCCTTGCAGTGCATTACCAGAGCCCATCTCTCAAAGTAGCATGGTAGACTGGGCTTCTAAAAACCTCAATATGCACACTCAAGGCATCTTCCGCCGCAGGATCTCCATTTCCAACATGCTTTCCTGGAGTGGAGGCTCCATCAAAAAACCAATGCTGATTACAAGCAACCGCACCATCAAAAAGGAAGCATGTGAGATGTTTAAGTTGGTGCAGATCTACATGGGAGACCGCCAGACACACATGGACCACAATCATGTGGCTTTAGTCACAATTACCAAGTGCTGGAGCATACAGGGCTTACGGGATGAGTTGTACATACAGCTAATTAGGCAGACTACAGACAATACGTGTTACCAAAGTCTGGCATGGGGCTGGGAACTCATGGCCATTAGTCTAGCCTTTTTCTCACCATCACCCAAATTCCAGTCTTACCTGGAAGGTTATATTTATTGCCACCTCAACAGTGATCCATACAGTAAGTGTCTCACACGTCACAACATCCCCAACACTATTTTAATTGTGTCATTTTCAGGGGCAACTCACAGGGCTGACTACTAAAGCACATCACAGAAAGTGAAAGGAAGATGAGTATTTCTCTAGTTTATATTGCTGAAGTGACGGTATGCCATAGAGGTGAACCCTGCCAACATGCAGCATAGCTCCTCTTTATCCTCCCAAGGAACATCTACACACGCAGTTAATGCACCTGAATAAATTCTGTTGCAGTTCGTGCTGGAGTTTATTGCTCCTGAGTGTAGTGCTTACACATGTGCGTGGGATTGCAGCATGTTGAACTGGGGCGATACAGCTCCAGCTGGTAGCGGGCCTTGTGGGGGGTCAGCCTGCCAGCCTGGAGCTGCTGCACCCTGGCTTAGTGTGCTCCAGAGGGGCTGGCTAGGGCATGAGGATACTACAGTGTGGTGCTACCTGGAAGGAGCCCCTGCATTGTAGTACCCTCATGCCCCAGCCAGCCCCGGTCACCATTATATGTGCATTGTGGCAGAGTAAATAACTCCACTGTAGAATAGTACTTGTGTAGGGCAATACCAACCTATAGCAGGGTTAATTAGTTTAGTCTAATAGCTGTGCAAGTGTAGATGGTGACACTTTATTGTGAAGCTAATTAGGCAGCTGCAGTAAGCATCTCATATAGATGTTAACCCAGTAATTCTGATTTGGGTCTGACAAAACAAATGGTGGATCATCCTGATCCTAGATAAAGGCAAATGATGACAAACTCCTGTCAGGTATAAGAGTACAAGAAGTCAGACCAATGGTCCATCTAACCTTCTCTGACAATGACAAATAGGAGATGCTTTAATGGGAGAGTATATGGGCAAGGCATGTCTACACTAGTCCACGCCATGTCATAGCTTCCCTGGAATCAACCATCATTGGTTCATGTATTTCAGAAGATACATCCCTGACTGTGGCAAAGTGGGGCTCCCCACTTTGGGGAGCCCCACCTGACTCACCTGCCATACTCTGTTGGTAATTAATATGATGTTCATTAAGTGGGAGGCCGCCCATTTCTGCCCTGATTCCAGGGAGCACTACCTGCAGCTCTGTACCTCCCCTACACTGCAGCCCATGCCTCACAGATGGCATCCAGATGTTGTTACAGTGCTCCTGGCTTACAGACCAACCAAGCTTAGGCCGCGCCTTCAGGCCTCAGTCACACACATTCATGCCACCCTCCTCTCACTAGGGCCTCTCACAGGGTCTCTTTCATAGATCAATGACTCATTCTGCCTTGCTCCATCTTGGAGCGGGCCCCTTAGGCCATAGGCTTAGTTAGTCCATCCCTTGGGTGGTAGACATACTGTCTTTTGGGCCTCTCCCATTACTCTCACGAGGATAGTGGCCAGCCAATTACCTGACCAGGTCTAAGCTTGCTCTAGTCCCTTCTGGGGGCAACTCTATATACATAAGCCTACTGGGCACTCAGCCCTCTAGTTTTCCTTCCCCCCCACTGGGGCTCTTCATCTCCACCCCTTTCTGGGGCCACCCCTCACCAGGGCATTCTTCTCCCCTCACTCAGGGCTCCACACCACCCCCCTTACTCAGGGCTACTCATCTCTGCCCCCTTCATTCGGGGCTCTGCTGCTCCCTCACCTGGGGCCACAGGGCTTCACTCCCCAATGGGCTCAGGTGGCTGTAGCCATGCCTGGCCCAACTCTCCTTCCTCAGGTTCTCTTGGGGTCTTACACCCCACAGGGCTTAGGTGGCTTCTGCCATGTCTGGCCCCCCACTCTCCCTCCTTGGGAGCTCTCAGTCTTGCACTCCACAGGGCTCAGGTGGCCTTAGCCACACCTGCCCCCCTCCAACTACCTGCAGTGGTATGCAAACACACCCAAAGGTAAGGGCTAGGGTTAAGGTGCCCCTACCCACCTTTCACCAGGATAACTGCCCTGGCATTTCCTGGGAGCTCCCACACCACTGAGAGCCCCACCAGGCCACCCACTTCCAGCAGAGTGCAGTTTTAGGTCATGCCCAGGACCAGGAGCCTCCAATTCATCCCCTACAGCACCTCCCTTACCTCCAGGATTTTATGGAGCACTACAACCAGCCAATATTACTTCCTGCCCTGCCAGCAGGAAACTGATCTGTTTATATGGGCAGCCAGAGATCTAAAATGGCTGCTGCAATCATGGCTGCTTGGCTCCAGTCTTAAAGTGGCAGGCACCAATACTGCCCTGCCACACTCCTTCCCCCTTAAAATGGTACCTGGGGAAGGTTTCCCCAGCTGCTCCTCCAAAGCAGACTCCCCTCAGAGCCTGTGAGAGGCCTCAAGTGGCGAGCACCCACAAAAGTGCTCCGCCACACACCTCCCCTCTTAGAATGATAGCTGAGGGGCTTCACTTGGCTGCCTTCCCTGCTGGACTCAGCCCCAGCCTACTGCGGCCCTTGCCACATGGCAATAGTCCCAGTGGACCTGACTTCGGTGAATTTGTCTAATCCTTTTTGAAACCTAATTATATTATCAGCCTCTATAACTTCCTGTGGTAATGAATTCCACAAGTTAACTACCCACTGCATAAAAAAAATTTTCTCTTAATTTTAAACCTGTCCCCTGCTAATTTCAGTCATGCCACTTAGTTCTAGTATCCTGGGACTTGGTGAATAGCCATTTCCTTTCACTTAATCCACACTTTTCATGATTTTACAGACCTCTTAACCTTTCTGTCCTTAGTCTTCTCCTTTCCAAACTGAAGAACTGTAGGCTTTTTAATTTGTCTGGGTATGGCAGCTGCTCCATATGTCTGATTGTCTTAGTTGCCCTTCTCTGTACCTTTTCTAATACTACTACATTCTTTCTAAGATGCAGAGACCACAACTGCACATAGTATTCAAGATGCTGATGCACTATGGATTTGTATAGTGGCATGATGATATTTTCCATTTTGTTTTCAGTTTCCTTCTTGATGATGCCTAACATTTTATTAAGTTTTTGTCCATCATTACACACTGAGCTGATGCTTTTAGAGAACTAGTCAAGGTCTCCAAAGTCTCTTCTGATTTGTAACAGCTAGTTCAGAACCCAGCATTGCGTACGTATAATTGAAGTTATATTTCCCCATGTACGTTACCTTACACTTGTTGACACTGAAATTCGTCTGCCATTTTTTGACCACTCGCTCACCTTGATGAGATCCAAACCTTGATCTCCAACCTACATTTCCTCTGGTGTAGTTTGAGACCATTGCTCATGGTACTGTCCCTTACAGCCACAAAGAAAAGACTGTCTTCATCCTCTTTATAATTGGCCTTCACATATTTGAAGACTATTATCAAATCCTTACTGTCTTCTCTTCTCTTCTCTTGACTAAATATCCCTAGGTCTTTCGCCTCTCCTCAGTACTTTTGCTTTTCACCATTTTTGTCACTTTGGCAATGGAAGCATGTAGTGAACCAGTAAGCAAGATGAGCTTTTGGTGGTTTGACATTCAGGAACTCCCTTTCCATTATTTTTGCTGTTCAAAGAATTCCAATGACATTTTAAGCCTTCCAGCCCAGGGCCTATCTGGAATTAGCTGGGATATTGATGTCTCCTAGCTCAAAGCATCCTCCTTCCCACCACCCTCCTTCAGTAACATTGAAACAGGCTGTTTAGCCAATGTCTTTAGACAGTTTCAGGAGTTGGGGGATCTTATGTTTTTGTGTTAACAGCTGTCTGATTTCAGTGCCTCTTCCTGCCATAGTGGAAGGTGTGGAGGACAGGTAGCAGTCTCCTTTGTCACTCAGTTAATGATACTTTGGATTTTCAGTTGTGCAGCGCATCAAGAAACTCTTGGATCTCAAAAACAAGAAGAACTCAAAATCCAGGAAAAAGAGGAAGCAAAACACAAATGATGAAGGTAACAAGAAGCAGAATGGGAGATGAGCTAAGAGGGAAGGATTTGTGGACTTCAAGTAGTCTGGGTTACTTAATGCTTCTGAAAATCAGGCCACTTATTTAGTGACCTTAAATGTGAGTTCAGAGACCTAATTGTAGGCACCCGAGTTTTAATATTTTAGCCTAAATATGCCAAAGAAGTGTACCTTGATATAGCAGTATACTTGTGTCCTGGGCAAACATGGGGTAAACATGAGAAGTGGGAGAATAATTGTTACTACCTGTGGAAAGCATAGAAGTTAGCACGGATAGCAAATATATTGTAATGAGTTGTTAAGGCAAGGATATTTGGCAGGAGGAAAGAGTGATCTCTTTTATTGGACCAGCTGCATGGTTGGGAGAGATTTTAGACAAGCTTTTGAACAGATCTGAAAAAGAAGCAGATGTAGCCGGAGCTAAATAATGAATAGAACAGTAGCCTGTGAAAAATCCCATATATAAATAAAAACCCACTGTGCTAAAAGGAATGCAGAAGTTCAGTAAACAGAACAAAGAGACATTATCAGGATAAACTAAAAGACGGGAGAAATGCAATAATGATAACCTGCAAGAGGAAAGAGGGTCCTGGAGGGCAGAGAGATTAGCAGGTAGATTATAACGAGTCAAAAAGTCAATGTCTGTGTTTAATCCCTGGGTTTTGGTGTCCAGTAGAGTTATGAATTTTTGTTCTCCAGCCTGTCTTTTGAAGGTGTTTTATAAATTTTCCTTGAGCACTGTCACAGAGCACTGAGGTGCCCTGCTCCCAAAGAGGGGAAAACTGCTGGGGAGGAAGCCCTAGCAGGAAATAAACCCAGCTGTGGGTTGCTGGGGCAACCAGGGAAGATCAGCTGACCAGAAGGGGCAGGGCCTGGCCCTTATAAACCCTAGGGGCTGGGGTTAGAGGCAGTTCCCTGCCAGTGGCCCAAGAGGAAGGAATTCTCCCAGGGGAGAAGAGGGAGGCCTGACTACAGGAGCAGTGTTTTGACACTGATGAGGGAAGGGGTGTTCCCTGGTAGGCCTGACTGATGTTTTAGCTGGGCAGCTTTAATTTCTGTTACAGCCCAGGGCTTGTATTTTGTTGTTGTTACAAGACCAGTGGTTTGGGTGAGGCTATTAGGGGTTGAAAGAGGCCTCATAGGGGACTCACTGCTGAGTGGGGACCCCAGTGCCAGTGAGGGCACAGTGTTTGGGGTGCATAGACCCCAGCCCTAGAGAAGGGACACTTGAGAATCCCCAGAGAGGGGGCATTATTAAGGAGCCCCGGTGTGGGCATGGAGAGCCCCAGAGAAGGGGCAGCCTTATGCAGAAGCCCAGTATGGGCATGGTGAGCTCCAGATAGGGGGCAGCATTATTAAGGAGCCACAGTGTGGGCACAGAGAGCCCCAGGAGAGGGCAGCATTCATTATTGAAGCCCCAGTCAGGGCACGGAGAGCCCCAGTGTGGGTGTGGTGAGCCACAGGAAGGGGCATAGCATCACTGAGAAGGCCCAAGAGCGGGGGCAGCATTGTAGATAAGGCACTGGAGAAGAGGGTGCAGAGTGAGATGGGGCCAGGGAGAGCCCTAGCACCGGAGGGAGAGCATCTAAGGAAGGAAAGCCCAGAGAGAACAGGAAGGGGCCAGATAGTGATAGACAAAATTGGTAGTCCAATTTGTGGTTCTTTTCAGTGGAGCTGTCTAGTTCATCTTGTCTGTTGCTCTTGCAGGAAGATGATCAGAGGTGGTTTTATGCTGGCTGTAAAAAAATTATTTCAGGCAAAGGCAGTGGAAGAATTCTTTCAATTCTCTACATGTTACCATATTTACTTGAATCTAAGATAATCTTGAATTCAAGACAACCCTCAATAATTAGATTCTATACATGGAAAATGTATAAATGTGTAATAATTTTCCACGTATAGAATCACATTATTGGAGGGTTGTGTTTAGTTCAACCATATCACCACTGCAGATGGGCAAGCAGTGTGGAAGCATGGGGAGGTCAAGCAGCTTTCCCCCTGCTTTTGCCTATCCTCCTGTAACTTTGGTTTCCCCCTTCCCCCTAGCCTCTGCTCTCTGCTTTTCCCCCTAGCCTCTGCTCCCCGCTCCTCCCTGCCTCTGCTCCCCCCACCCCAACACCTTACCCTTGCTCTACACTGGCAGGCTGTGTCCCCATTCTAGCCTGACACATGGAGTATGGCCCAGGGCAACCCCCATAGCAGCCATGTGGACTGTGCATTGCTGCTATGGGGCAGGGTTCACTGCCACAGGCTGCAGCATACACAGAGCCTGCCACAACAGAGCAAGGGTAAGAGGGGAGGCATGAGTGACTGGTGCCTCCTGAATCTGGGGGGGCACCTGCAGAAGCCGGCCACAGTGGTGGCCCTGTCAGGGGAGATACCAGCCCTGCTGACAGCATCAGTGTCAGCTGTCAAGAGAGGTACCCGTCCAATCGGGGGGGGGTGGGGGGCCGACTGGCCCCCAGGCCACCCCAAAAAGGTCGCAAAGGGGGGCGGACGATAAACGAGTTGGGGGGAGACTGTGAAGGTGGGGTGGTTTAGATAGTTGGGTTGGCGAGCGGGG
>JAGPOW010000955.1:2787247-2797703 GCA_030014935.1 Caiman crocodilus
TCTCTGGCATGCCAGCTGGAGGAGCTCCAGGCTGCAGTCCAGAGACTGTGCCATCAGGGACTGTGAACAGGAGATAGACTACTACTGCCAGATCCTTCTTCCCCGGGAGATGGAGGGTAGACTACAGTTTCCCTCCAGGACAAGGGAGGACTCAGGAACTTCCCTTACTGTCCAGCCCAGGGGTTGGACCAAGGTGGTCAAGGGTCCCAAGGCCCACTGCACCAAGGCTCCTGCCCCCCTGGAGCTCAGCAACAGGTATGAAACTTGCAGGCCCAGCAGAGCCTGCTGGGTTGCCAGCTCCTACAGGCAACACAGGCTCTAGTATAGCTACTGCCCCCGCTCTCCCCAAGACAAAACGCAAAGTATTGTCAATCTGCCTCTGCTGCCCTGACCCCTTAGCCCAGGAAGTCTGCTGCTTCCCTGGAGCCCGAATCCGAGACATTGCAGAGAAGATCCCTAAACTCCTCCAGCCCACTGACCACTAACCCATGCTCCTTATCCATGTGGGCACCAATGACATGGCTTGGAGCATTCCCAGCCAAGTCATGAGGTGCTACAGGGATTTGGGAGCAGGGCTAAAGGGTCTCGGGGTGCAGGTGGTGTTTTCTTCGATCCTCCCAGTCTCGGGCTATGGGCTTAAGAGGGAGAGGAGGATCCAGGTAGCAAACCAAAGACTGTGACACTGGTGTCATTGGGAAGGCTTTGGCTTCTGTGATCACAGTCTGCCCTTTGGTGAGAGAGGCAGCCAGCTGCTGGGAAGGGACAGCCTCTACCTCTCTCCTCTGGGGGAGAGGCTCTTCTCAACCAGAGTGGCTGACCTGCTCCACTGGGCTTTAAACTAAGCCTGCCGGGAGATGGGGAGACTACAGGTCACAAAAACATTGGATGCGAGTGTTGCCGTGGATGTAGTCTTTCTGGGCTTTAGCAAGACCTTTGACACTGTCTCCCACCCCATCCTCATTAAAAATCTAGATGGCTGGCATTGATGCCTACAGTCAGATGAATTGCAAATTGGCTGAAGGATCGTACTCAGGGTGCTGGTGGATGGGTCATATTTGACCTGCAGGAAGTGGGCAGCGGAGTCCCCCAGGGCTCGGTCCTTGGGCCCGTGCTGTTCAATTTCTTTATCAGCGATTTGGATGATG
The DNA here is from genome assembly GCA_030014935.1 of Caiman crocodilus. Classification (NCBI taxonomy): domain Eukaryota; kingdom Metazoa; phylum Chordata; order Crocodylia; family Alligatoridae; genus Caiman; species Caiman crocodilus. The sequence goes on from JAGPOW010000955.1 coordinate 2,788,393, forward strand.
GGGTGAAAAGCAACCTGTTCAAATTTGCTGATGATACTGTGACAGGCAGGCATCCACGGGCCCATTCTCCGTATTTTACAGCCCACCCACCTGTCTCGGTGGACCAACTGCCCACCTGTTCTCGCCTGCCACGACTTGATCTTAAGGTTCATTAATTGCTGTTAATAAGCGGGAGGCTGTCCACTCATGCCCCGATGCCAAGGGGCACTATCTGCGGCTCCTTCCATCCCCATACCGTAGCCCAAGCCTCGCTGATGGCATCTCGGTCTTACTCTAATCACCAGCCCCATGCTGGGCCCCAGAATCTTCCACACTGGACCCTTCTACGGTCCCTCCAGTCAGGCGGGCCTCGCCGCCGTCATCCGGGCTACCTAGCCCCCTGAAGCCATAACAGCGCCGCTGTCCCTGCCTCCTGGGGACAACTGCAGCGCCTCCTTCCCCTCTTGGGTATGGTCCCTCCAGGACCTCTGGCACCTAGCCCTGGCCCACCTCCAGGCCAGTTGGGACCCCAGGACCCCGGCTCTTGGACGTCCCTCGCGGTTGCCCCCGGCCCTTTTGGCCCTGTTGGCCCTGGCCCCAGCTTGGGCCAGTCGAGGGTACTCTCCTGCTCAGGTTGGGTCTCTAGCCCCTCACTCTCTCTCACTGGGTCCACCCTCTGGGCCCTTCACATAAACCAAACAGGGTTGCCTACCCAGCAATATCCTGAGGGATACCCAGCATGGGTTTGTTGCGGGTAGGTCTTGCTTGACCAATCTCATTTCCTTCTATGACCAGGTGACCTATCACCTGAACAAGGGTGGTGGTTGACGGAAGTCATTCGTCATGGTGCCCTGTGACCAGTGTGGGCTCAGGTCCACCATGATCCACTGGCTGGGGAATTGACTCCGTGGCTGGACCCAAAGGATGGTGGTTCAATCTTCATGGTAGTTCAGTCACCTGGAAGTCAATCATCATGGTGTCCTGTGACCAGCGGGGTCCCTCATGGCTCTGTCCTTGGACCTGTATTGTTCAACATGTTCATTAATCATGTGGAGATTGGAATCGGAAGTGGACTGGCCAAGTTTGTTGACAATACCAAACTCTGGGGTGAAGTATCCACACCTGAGGACAGGAAGGCAGTCCAGGCTGACCTTGACAGGCTCAGGAAATGGGCAGATGAGAACCTGATGGTGTATAACACTGAAAAATGCAAGGTTCTCCACCTTGGGAGGAAAAACATATAGCATCCTTATAGGGTCTGCAGCGTTACACTGGCTAGCACTATGAATGAAAAGGACTTGGTGGTCATCATTGACCACAAGATGAACATGAGCCTTCAGTGTGATGGTGCAGCTAGTAAAGTGAGCAAAACACTGGCTTGCAGATGCTTCTCATGTAAATCCCGGGATGTCATTCTCCCATTGTACACGGCTTTAGTGAGGCCGCAGCTGGAATATTGTGTCCAACTCTGGGCTCCACATTTCGAAAAGGATGTGGAGAAGATCGAGAGAGTCCAGAGAAGAGTCACGTGCATGATCATAGGTCAGGAAAACAGACATTATGATGACAGGCTGAGAGCTATGGGGCTTTTTATCCTGGAAAAGTACAGGCTCATGGGCGATCTGATGGCCACCTATATGTTTATAAGGGGTGTTCACCAGGATTTGGGGGAATGTTTGTTCATCAGAGCACCCCAAGGGATGATGAGTTTGAATGGTTATAAACTCCTGCAAGACCATTTCAGGCTGGACATAAGGAAGAATTTTTTTACTGTCCAAGCCCTCAAGGTCTGGAATCGCCTGCCATCAGCGACGGTCCAAGTACCCACATTGAATGCCTTCAAGAGAAATGTGGATGCTTATCTTGCTGGGATTGTATGACTCCAGCTGACTTCCTGCCCCTTGGGCAGGGGGCTGGACTCGATCTTCTATGAAAAGCCTTGCTAAAGTCAAGGTATATCAGGTCCATTGCTCTCCCCACATACACAAAACCAGTTATCTCATCATAAAAGGTAATAAGATTGGTCATGCATGGCAAAGAGGATCTTTGAGTTCAGTCCTCTTTTGTTCCTAACAGTCATGCTATATGTCCTTTCATAAACTGAACTTGAAAGGAACTAGGTTTTTCCCCTTCCTGTCTTGTTGGAAGACTGCTCCAAAATTTCATAGTCAGTTTGTTTTTTCCTGGTACTAAGATTGCCTTTTAGCTTAACAGCTCCTTTTCTGGTGCCTTTCTTCCAATGTATGTATAAAGAGCAGTCATTTCTCTTCTTAGCTTTCATTTTTCTAAGCCAAACAAGCCAAGCTATTTTAGTCTCTTCTATGATAGGCTCTGTTTCTCTGATCATCCTTTTTTGTATCTGTTCCAGTTAGAAAATGGGTGTCTACAACTGAACACTGTTCCAGATAAGGTCCCACCCTGCCTGTATGTTGGTACTCTGCTCTCTCTATATCTTTGCCTGTGTCACAGGCATATCTGACTGCACTAGCTATGGATTTAGAAACATCTTCCAAAAGGTTGTGTGTGCTGTTTCAAAGAGTTAAGTTCAGCTTAGTCTGTGCAGGACAGTATCTGTGAAGGGGCCATGATTTCAGATATTTGCACACTCCTATAAATGTGCACATAATTATTCAGATAAGCTTGTTTTCATTCAAAATTGAGTTAAACCAGTTGAACAAAGGCATGACCATGTGTAATGGTGATACTGAGAGCTTTGAAAAGATGTAAGGGGCAGAGTCATAACTATGAGCCAGATCACAAAGCATTATAAGCTCCAAGAATCAGGCCTGTACTGATAATGCCTTTACACTGAGATGGGCACTCCTGCTTTAGGGACCAGGAGGATACAGCATTGCTGCAGCACTATGGCAGGTAAATTACTCAATGCATTATTGCAGCTGAAGGCCATCTTTTCTTAGTGTTCCAAGAACATTTGTGCAGAACTTGATGTCTCACTAGTTTGGGAAGTTGAGCACCTACCTGACTGCCTTTCTCAGCAAAATAGATGGAGTTCTGCATGTGAGAAGTTTTGCAAATGATAAGTGCTCAAGCCTTTCAGAGTTCTTGGAAAATTAATTTTGTTGTCAATATTTGTCCTCTTGGAGGTGTATGCAGGAGCTGTGGAACTAACTTGCATATGTTTCTCTCCCCATAGGTTTGCCCATTAGTACATATGCCAGATATTGCTATCGGAAACTGCAGAAAGTGGCAGTCACTGGAGGCAAGAAGGTGAGACATTCGTTGTACATCAAATGTTGCCTTTCTGTAGCATCTTCTGTGTAAAAGCATTTGACAGACTCTAATGAGTCAATGACTCATCCCCACAGCCCCTTGGAGATTCTCCCCCTTCATGGAAAGAAGGTTGAGATGTGTGAGGAGATTTTCTCAAGACCACACAGCTGAAGCAGTAGGCACTTTTGCCTTTGCTCTGAATGGCTTGCATATCTCGTGTGAAGCTGGCAGGACAATTGGATTTCCTAAGAAATCCCTAGTCTCGTTTTTAAAATTCCTGGATTAGGGATGGCTGAGAGACCAGCGACAGTTCCAGCTTTTTTGATGTTATAGCCAGAACAGTCCCAATTTCTCTACTATCATGCAACATCATGCTTTGTTTTACTGGCTAGAACAGGATGCCAGATTGACCTGTAGCAGCTCCCCATTCCAAAGAATTGGCTGTCAGAGGACTGGGTTCTTGCCTCATTTCTGTACATCTCTGTGGGACTTTTGTACTTAAGTACTCTGTGGAGAATAAAGGGCAGTGGGTAAAATATTGCAGGCAAACAAAAGCCAGGCCTTGACAACTCCCCATCTATTAGCAGGACAGGAAACTTACCTGATTATTCTGTTACGTTTTTCATAAAAGTTAGCTCAGGCTCTGCCTGTGACATTCTAGGAATCAGCAAGGGGCCTTTCCAGACTGTTCTCCTGCCCTTCCTGGAAGCTTCTTTTTTGTGCTATATATTATTGGCTCTGCTTTAGTATAGCCCACCACGTGCTGTTGATAATTGTATCATTGACATCAGCTACATTCATTTCTCATTTGCCACATGAGATTAAAAGTCAGCTTCTAGGGCAGGGGCAGGCAAAATATGGCCCGCGGGGCCCCTACCAGGGCAGATAAATATTAGAAAATTAATATTTATCTGCCCTTGGCTGTGTGTCAGCGACGACATGAGCCAGGGGCAGCAGGACCCAGGGAGAGCCTCTGGCAGAAGTAGGCAGACACAGCAAGTCCACCCAGCCCCACCTCCAGTCTCAGCCAGAAGCCTCTGGCTAGCTGAGGCTTCTGGTGTCTTCTGACCTGGGACTGTTCCTGCCTCCCTGTGCCAGAGGGAAGTTCAGATAAGAAGCAGGGGCAGGGTGGCAGAGGAGGACTATGGGTGATCCCACCAGCCCTCAGGGCTGGCCAGCTGGGCTGGCTCCTGCAGTCCCAGCACTGTAACTGGGAACTGCATGGTGCTAGAGCTGCTGACCAGCCAGAGGGTGGGGACTGAAGTGGGGAAATGGCTGTGGCAGGCAAAGAAAGAGACAGTGAACAGGTGCGTGCAGCATAGCAATAGCTAGGCAGGGGCGTAGCAGTGCGCGAAGGCCAGCACTGGTGGGGCCAATGGCAAGGCAGCGGGAGCGTGGGGCCCAGGAGGTAGAAGTCTATGGAACTGGGCTGTGCTGCACCAGGAGGGAGATGGGGGAACCAGCCTGGCTCCATAAACCCCTGCCAGTCCAGGCCCTGTGCTCCTGACGCCCCACTCTGGGCCCCACTGGTGCTGGCCCTGATGCACTGACTCAGGCCCTACACTCCAGCCCGGCAGTTTCTGCGCTCTGCATGCCTGCTCCCTGCCCCTTCCCCCCACCTGCTGCAGCCATTTCCCAAATTCCCCTGCCTGCCAGCTGGCTGGCATCTCCAGCACCATGCAGTTCCCAGTGAGCAGTAGGGCAGAGGGATGGGGAAGCAGCAGAAGGGCAGCAGTGGCAGATGAAGGGAAGTGGCGGTGAGCAGGAGCATGGGGCCGTGACAGTGTCCAAAGACCAGGAGCAGCAGAAGCATGGCACCCAGGCTTGGAGGAGTGCTGGTGGGGGTTCTGCCTGCCACTCCAGGGGACAAGCTGTGTGCAAACACCACCACCCAAGCCACAACCCTTCCCAGTCACCCTCCCCCCATGCACAGCACCCCACAAAACCCACTTGCACCCCCCTCATGCCTATCCACTCTCCCCACAAATCCCACACACACACCCACACACTCCCACACCCAACACACCCACAAACCTATAACCATCCACCTACCCACAATACACAAGAGTTAGACTTCATTTTAAGCTATGATACTATCACTTCTATATACACTACACACACTCCTGTAAATCAGGACAGACATATGTTTTGAAATGAAATGAATGAATTTGTAGTACACATTTGATGTGGGGGGGGTTGTGGGTTTTTTTTTAAGAATATAATTTGGTATTTTTCTGGTTTTGAGATAACAAAACCTGTTGCTGAAAGGAGTGCTTCCAGGGGGCAAGGGAAGGGACTTCTGGTGGCAAAGGTCAGGGTTTAGGGGTGGAACTTCTGGCATTCCAAGAAGGCAGCCGGGGGGGGCACCTATCAAGGAGCAGGACTTCCCATGCAGCCCTCAATCACTTGCCAAAACTCTGTAAGTAGCCCTCCACCCAAAGTAATTGCCTGCCCCTGGTTTAAAAGGTTCATTTTGGCAACAAATAGTGGAAAAAATGTTTGGGGGGAAAATAGCCAGTATAACATATGTATGTGCTCTGCTGGCCCAGCAGCAGCTTACTGATGAACTGTACCCAGAGCTGGGCTCATACCTGCCACTCCTGCACCAAGAAAATGGAGCCACATCAGAGGCCCAGGGAAAATTGGAATACTTACTAAATGGTGTAGCAGGGACCACAAGCCCCTGTTACTATGAGGACTGTCTACCTCAGGAGGGTCAGATTAGATTGCTGCTTATTCCAGGAAGGGCCATCCACAAATCAAGGGCTGAAATTGAAATCACACAGCTGTGACCGCCTACAGCTGTCCTCAATACCCAAAGAGAGTATAAGATAAAAGGGAAAGAGAAGAATGACAGCCCTCCACGGGGGATTGGGGACGATGGAGCTTCTGGATGCCAGAGACCCAAAGAAGCTGTGAAAAAAACAGAGTCGAAAGATCCCAAGGTCAGAGGCCATCATCTGGAAGGTAAATGAGCATTGAAGGTACTTACTGGAGCAGGAGATTGGCCAGCAATTGGCCAAGGCAGTAGCAGCAGCAGACTCTGCGGGAGCAACAGCCAGCGAGGAGGGAGCAAATTCCAGGTCCCAACATACAGTGGAAGCTGCAGGGTAGGCGTGGGGATCTGAGTCAGTGTCTCAGTTGACTCAGCAAGAGCTATGCCACCAATACAGAGAGGAAGCGGATTCCATGTCCCAGAAGGCTCATCAGGTGCGACGTGGCCGGCGCGGAGATCCAGGACAGTGTCCCAGCTGGCTCAGCAGGGGCAACACCACCAGGGGGAGAGAAAGAGGGAACTAGCCACAAATCCTGGTGATCTGACAGAAGCTGCACCACTGGCATGAGGAATGGAAACTGGCTGCCAGAGAGAGCTGAAGACACTGCAGCATGAGTGGTGGCTGCAGGGTGGTAACGAGAAGCCAGACCCACAAGAAAGGGATAAGAAGTCCCTGTAGGCAATAAAAGGGTAAGAAGCCCCTGGAGAAAAGGGGAGAAGTCATCCCCACAGGGTGGAGATACTTGGGGACCTGTAATAGTCAAGAGGGAAAAGCAGTGAGACATTGTGGCAGGTACAGTTTTTCCACTTCGTATTTTCTGGACTGACAAGACTATCACTTCTGGGTTTTTTGCACCCAGTAAAATGGTTTCATATTTTTAAAGGGTAACTCACTTGAGTCTTATTTACTTCAAACTTCCCATCAAAGCTGTGGCAGATGAGTCAGACTAGGAGAGTCCCTAGCGTAGACACTGAACCCAGTAACAAATGTAAAGGTCAAAATGCGGCAACAGAACCAGAGAGTGAAAATAGATGACAGTCTCTGGAATTCTTCCACTTGCAAAAAGCAACGTTCTTGCTCTATTGCCTCCTGTCATACTCTCACACCTGATCTTTGCATATGAAGTTTCCATAATGGAATTCTGTTGCAGCAAGGCTTTCAATTCAGATGATAACGTATGCTTCCCTGAGAGCTGCTCAAGATCCATATCTCCATGTATAACTAATCTTCCATGGGTCCAATGTCAAAATGCAATTTCACTGGTGTTTTTTCTGTCTTCAGGGCCTCCAAAAACCAACAATAGAGGAAATAACACATGCCAGAAATACTATTGTGACACCTTCACTCTTTGGCAGCTCCCTGGAAGAAATCATGTTACGGCAGAAGGAGATATATCCAGGTAACAAGCTGCCTTGGATACAAACACAGCTATCTCAGCAAGTCCTGGCACTGGGTGGAGAACAGACTGAAGGAATATTCAGGTGGGTTTTATGGACTCAGCACAACTCTGGCTCTGTCCAGGTTACAGACGGACCCAATAACCTGACAGTATTCAGTATCCACTAACCACTCCACATAGTGTTCTGAATCAACATAAGGTAGGTAGGGTTACACTCTAATTCATGGCACTTTACCCAAAGTGCTGTAAGTTAGAGAACCCCCCCACAACCCAAGATGTTCACCTGTTGGGTTGGAGGGGCTTGAGTCTGCCTGCATCAGCCCTGAAGACTGCTTAACTACTCCTCTCCCCAGCAGCACATCCCCCCCAACTCCAGCAGTGGACAAGGTGAGCTGGTAGTTAGATGCTGTCTCTGTCAAGAGGCTCAGGCAGGGGGTTAGGGGTGGAGAAAGGGAGACCCCCTCTCCCCAGCTTGAACCCGTAGCTTTACCTTGTGGGCACCCCTAGCTATCCTGGCTGGAGTATTATGGGGAAGCAGCCTGGGCTCACAGGGTACCCAGAATCTGTTCCAGCACCCTCCCCTTTTTCCCCCAGCTCTGACCACAGCAAAGCCCAGCCCGCAACTGCGTGCTGCCACTATCAAGTTGTCTGAGAGCTGAGAGTGAGGTGGGGGAAGGGAGTTCCCATCACCTCATGGAACCCCAGCTACCCTAGCTGGGAAGCTGGACTGGTAGCTGGGGGGGGTGCTATGAGGCGAGAGGGCTTTTTTTCCACCTTGTGCCATGCCTCACCCCTCCAGCTCCTGCCACAGCAAAGTCTAGCCAGCAGCTTTGTGCTTCCCTCTCCCACTCTCCCTCCCTCCCCTCCTGGACTATTGGAGCTGGCAGGAGCACCAGCCGAGCCCCATAAAGGTGGAAAAAATTAACCCCACTGTGCACTATAGTGTCTTCATCTAATAGCTGATTTACTGAGGGTTAATTTTTGTGTGATTGGCCATTTTAAAAGGGTATGTATTATGTCACAACCGTAGATTGCTTTCAGGGGCCAGATTGTTCAAGAAAATGTAACTTGTGAAGCAGCCATGAAATCACTTCTCCTTGAGTGCCTCTAGAATACACCTCATTGGGCATGCCTGTATGTCACCCTATACCATTATATGATGCACTACAGTGACATAGCAATCATATGAGTCTACACATAACCGGCAGCTACTTCATCATAGCAGTATGATCCCCCATTTTAGCATACCGCTACAACAAAGTAGCAACAAAATTAAACCATGTGTCACGTGCACAATGTAGTATGGGTGATCACTGCACCCTGCCATAGTACTTCGGAAAAGAGTACTAAAGAAAGTACTAAACCAGGCCGCAGTAACAATGTATGTCACCATAGGGCAGGGGTGGGCAAAATACAGCCCATGGGCTGGATTCAGCCTGCCAGGCCATTCTATTCGGCCTGCAGGGCCCCTAAAAAAATTAAGAAATTAATATTTATCTGCTCCTGGCTGCCTGTCAAAGATGTCAGGAACCAGGGGCAGCAGGACCCGGGGGGAGCCTCCGGCAGAACTAGGTAAACATAGCAAGTCCGGTCCAGCCCCCCTCAGCCCCAGCCAGAAGCCTCTGCCTAGCTGGAGCTTCTGGAGGCTTCTGGCCTGGAACTCTTCCCAGGGAGGCAGGGGAGGACTGTGAGCAATTACACCAGTCCTCAGGGTCAGCCGGGCTGGCTCCTACAGTCCTGTTATGCTTCAGCCCAAGTCTGAATTCGTTGCCCGGTATGCATGAGCCAATATACGAATACCAGTTAGAAGTTTGAAAGAAAAAAAATTTTTATTGCTAGCAATAAAGGTGCAAGGTAGCAAGCACACCAAACAATATTTCTAAGCATCCTTTATACTAAAATCTACAAGCATAATATTCAGTGAT
>JAGPOW010000955.1:2799679-2815183 GCA_030014935.1 Caiman crocodilus
ATACATGTATGTTTCATTAGCATACTTTCTCTCCACCTAGGGGTGTGCTTTTTAGTATTATAATGAGTTCTTTGACCTAATTAGCTGCCTTTTCTTATTCCTTCAAGTCTCTCTCTCACCCAGTTACCAATGCCACCTCCTTATCATCACAGGTGGCCATTGTTTACATAACAGTCTCTTCCTCTTATTGTGTTTGGGTGGAGGTTTTCAAGGGTGTTCCTTACACTGGCAAGAGAGTGTTCATGTTACTGCCCCTGAGAGCATCAGCAAAATGGGGCAGGAATGCAATGGGCAAGAAGAAGCTGCGGGGAGTTAGGTGAATGGGGTTGGGATAGGGAGGGTTGGGGGTACCTGGGGATCTGCCCCCGCAGCTGATCTGCCCCCCTCTCCTTACAAAGGGACCATTAGTCCATTGGTGTATATGAACTGAGGGATTTTTATTTTTCTGACTCGCTAAATTATTTGAGTTGATTATGATAATGGGTGAATTTTGACATTTCTTTGCATAGTGTGAACTTTCAATAAACCCGATTTTTGTGCCTGGCCAAAGCTGGGGGTGTAGTAAATCCTTTTCCTTGCAAAAGGAAGGAAGGAAGGAAGATGGCAGCATAAAAACACTGGACTTCAAAAAGCCACAATCCCCTGGGAGGCATATCTAAGGGAAAAAGCAATCCAGAAGAGTTATATTTTCCTCAATAAGACAATATTATGTGTTCAAGGCTATGGTCTCCTGATGTGTAGGAAGGATAGGAAGTGTTATAAGAGATCTGCTTGGCTACAACATGATCTCGTCAATGTGAAACTTAAAAGAAATGGTACAGAAAGTGGAAACTTGGCCATATGATGAAGGGTAAATATAAAAATACAAATGTATGGGGATAAAATCAGAAGAGCCAGAGTACAAATTGAGATAAAGCTAGCAAAAAACAGGAAGCAAAATCATTCTATAAATGGTAAGCTAGAAGGAAGGAAAAAGGTTTTGTCTATAAATAGACAAACTGCTTTCTTCAGTTTAAAAAGGGCCTGCCAATGGCAAGGCCGCAATTCATCCCAGCTCTGGTGTGAGATGCATGGGCAGAAGCCTGTTGCACCCCTATTGAGGCCAGGGACCCCCAGCAGGACCCCAACTCAGACCACCAGTATAGCCAGAGGTAGGTGGGGCCCACAGTGATGGAGGGTCCTAGACCTAGTCAACTGCAGGACAGCTGAGAGGAGCCAAGCAGGGTCACGCCTTTCCCCCCAGCTCTTACTTCGCTCAGCCCCCAGGAAGCTACGTGACCAGAGCTTCGCAAACAGGTGCGCTTCTAGGCCCGGCGTGCAAGTTAGCTCGGGAGTTCATGCAGAAGGGTGAGTGGGAGGGCCTGAGGCCCTGCTAGTGAGCCCTAGGGAAGGTAGTCACAATAGTAGCTGGACAATGTGGATGGCAGTAGCTGGACTACTACCAATACAATGCGGATGGCTACACATCACACCCCGAGGATCCTCTCAGAGTCTGAGACCTCCCCCTCTGGCACTTCTCAGGTCTCCACCCAGATGAAACCCATGGTTCCAGGCTCCACGCAGATGGAGCCTCTGGCTCTCAGCTGTGGGGGCCTGGCACAATTCCAGGCACATGGGACTGGGAGCATGGCCACCTCCCCTTGCAGGGTCTGTGCCACTTTGGAGTCTCTGAGGTGCCAGATTAGAGGAGCTCCAGACCACAGTCCAGAAACTGTGTGCCATCAGGGATGGTGAGCAGGAGATCAACTCCTACTGCCAGGCCCTTCCTCCCATGATGGCCAAGGGTAGACCAAGGTCACCCTCCAGGACAAGGGAGGACTTAAGGATCTCTCACACTGTCCAGACGGGAGCTTGGACCAAAGTGGTCAACAGCCTTAATGCCTGCTACACCAGGGTCTCCTCCCCTCTGGAGCTCTGCAACAGCTTTGAACCTCTTGCAGCCCAAGTAGAGTCTGCAGAGCTGCCAGTTCTTGCTGGCAAGGGAGGATCATTCATAGCTACTCATCCCTACTCTACCTAAGACCAAACACAGAGTGGTCATTGTGGGAGACTCCCTCCTGAGGGGGCAATCTGCTGCCCCAAACCCTTAGCCCAGGAGGTCTGCTGCCTCCTGGGGGCCCACATCCAGGACATAGTGGAGAGGATCCCGAATCTTATCTGGCCTTCTGACCACTACCCTATGTTCCTTATCCATGTGGGCACAAATGATATGGCTTGGAGCAATCCCAGCCAGGTCATGAGTGGCTACAGGGCTCTGGAAGCAGGGCTAATAGGGTTGGGGGTACAAGTGGTGGGTTTTGGGTTTTTTTTGATCCTCCCGGTTGCGGGTCATGAGCTGAGGAGGGAGAGACAGACCAAAGTAGTCAATCAAAGACTGGTGTCATCGTGAAGGGTTTGGCTTCCACAAACACAGTTCACTCTTTGGTGAGAGAGGCAGTGGTTTGCTGAGAAGAGACGGCCTCCACCTTGCTTCACTGGGGAGGAAGCTCTTCTCAGCCAGAATGGCTGACCTATTCGACTGGGCTTTAAACTAAACCCACCAGGGGATGGATGAACAACCACCAAAGTAAGCCCACCAGGCAACTACTGCAAAACCAGCAGAATAGGGCACCCAAGGGAATCCATTCCTACCCCAGCCCTGGAACAATGTCCGCCTGGGAGTGCAGAAGCCTAGGGCTTCCAATTGGAGACCCATGTGTCTGTACACCAATGCCAGGAGCTTGGAGAACACACAGGAGGAACTGGTCCTCCTGCTAAACAAGAATGACTATGATCTCATAGGGATAATGGAGACCTGGTGGGACTCCACTTATGACTGGGCCATAGGTATAGATGGCTATACTCTATACAGGAGAGGATAAAAAGGGTGGGGTTGTAGCTCTTTATGTCAAGAAAAGCTACACGTCCCTGCAAATTGACGTTGGCACCCAGAAAGAACAACTAGAGTCCCTCTGGATTAAAATACATGGGGAACATAGCACAGAGAACTCAACGGTAGGAGTCTACTATGGACCTCCTAACCAGGAACAAGAGCTAGATGAGGAATTTGCCAAGGAACTGGCTGAGGCTGCATGCTCTCGGTGCATGGTTGTCATGGGAGACTTCAACTACCCAGACATCTCATGGGAACAGCACTTGGCCAAATCTGAACAGTCACAAAGCTTCTTCACATATGTGGACAAGCTCTACTTGACTCAAGAAGTCTATGGACTGACAAGAGGTAAAGCATTGCTGGACCTGTTACTGGCCAAAGGGGATGATCTAATCAGTAACCTAAGAATCAAAGGAACACTGGAAGACAGTGACCATGAGCTGATCACTTTTACTATCTATTGCAAAGCTGGCAAGTCAGTCAGCAATGCAGAAGTCCTTGACTTCAGGAAAGCTGACTTTTTTGATAAGCTCAGGAGGCTTGTTTGTCAAGGCCATAAAGGACCATGACTCATCAGGGATAGGAGTCCAAGAGGAGTGGTTGCTCCTTAAGGAGCAATCCTGACAGCACAAGAGATAGCCATCCCTTCTTGGAGGAAGAGTAGCAAAAGGGCACAGCAACCCTCTTGGCTCAGCAGGGAACGTGTGGACTTCCTACGCCTAAACGGAGAGGCTTATAAAGGATGAAAGACTGAAATCACCACAAAGGAGAAGTATTCTGCACTGGTCCATACTTGTAGGGAGTGAACCAGGAAAGCCAAGGCTGTAACCAAACTCCATCTGGCTACGCTTATCAAGGACAATAAAAAAGTCCTTTTTCAGATATGTGGGGAGTTGGAAGACAAGCAAGGGTAATACTGGACCCCTGGTAAATCAAACGGGACAACTGATTAACTGACACCCAGGAAAAAGCCAACCTGCTTAATGGGTACTTCGCGTTGGTTTTTCATCAGCCCAAGAGGACCACCCTGCCTAGCGTGATGTGGGATGTGGCGAGTTTATACTGTGGAAGAAATCAAACTTCGCATTGTGGTTATATTAGAATTGGCAGAACCATCTAGGTTTATTTAAAGCTATACAAGTGATCACAGGGAGAGTTCTCAAGGGAACTCTGACCTCTACAAATTTGCAAGCATATTTATACTTTAGACAGCAAGAAAAGATGCAGGGTTCAGACAAAGCAACCTTGAGAGAAATAGAAAGATGTTGATCATTCATTTGTCACACGTAAGCAGTTTACTTATTTAGAAAAAAACACTATGTTTTGGGAACAGTTATCAGCTTCTGGTTCAGCAGAAAGGAGGAGGTTAACATCTGCACACAGCAAAACAAGGCATGAAGGTTTTTCCTTATCTTAGAACATTTTAAAACACATAGCATCAGCATCTTTTTCTCTTCTCTTTCTCTCTCTTCTTAGTCAAGTGTCATCTGGTCCTGATAGATTACACCCTAGAGTACTTAAGAAGCTGGTAAGTGTCATAGCCCAGCCATTGGCAAAAATGTTCAAAAACTTGTGGCACTCAGGTAAAGTACCTAAAGATTTGAAGAATGCTGATGTGCCTATCTTTAAGAAAAGGAGGAAAGTAGATCCAGGGAACTACAGGCTAATCAGCTTGACCCCAATCTCCAGTAAGATTCTGGAAAAAATTATCAAAGAGACCATTCTTGACAAGCTGGCTGATGGCAATATCCTGAGGGACAGCCAGCATAGATTTGTGCGGGTAGGTCTTCCCTGACCAATCTCATCTCCTTCTATGACCAGGTGACACATCGCTTGGACAAGGGAAAAGAGATTGACATCATATATCTGGACTTTAAAAAAGCCTTTTATCTGGTGTCCCATGATCTCCCCATGGAAAAATAGGCCAACTGTGGCCTTGGCTGGGGAATTGGCTCTGAGGTCAGACCCAGAGAGTAGTAATCGATGGAAGTGAATAATCATGGTGCTCCATGATCAGTGGTGTCCCCCAAGCCTCTGTCCTTGGACCGTTTCTCTTTAACTTCTTTATCAATGATATGGGCACTGGTGTCAGAAGTGGACTGGCCAAGCTCACTGATGACACTAAATTTTGGAGTAGAGTGTCCATACCTGAGGATAGGCTGGTGATCCAGCCTGACTTGGATAGGTTTAGCAAGTGGGCAGATATAAACCTGATGTTCAATACCAAAAAATGCAAGGAACTCCACCTTGGGCGTTGGCGGGGGAACCCGCAGCAGACTTATAGGCTCAACAATGCTACACTTGCTAGCACCGTGGCCAAAAGAGACTTGCGGGTCATGACTGACCACAAGATGTACATGACTCGCCAATGCAATGTCACAGCTGGTAAAGCAAACAAAACTCTGGCTTGTATCCATAGATACTTCTCAAGTAAATCTAAGGATGTCATCCCCCCAACTGTACTCGACCTTGGTGAGGCCTTGGTGGAGTACTGCATCCAGTTCTGGGCTCCACAGTTCAAGAAGGATGTCAAGAAGCTTGAGAGAGCCCAGAGGAGAGCCATACATATGATCAGAAGGCAAGAGAATAAGCCTTATGAAGAGAGGCTGGGAGCCATGAGACTCTTCAGCCTGGAAAAGTACAGGCTGTGGGGTGACCTGATGGCAGCCTATAAGCACATATGTGCATCAGAATCTGGGGGAAAGTCTGTTCACCAGAGTGCCCCAAGGGATGACAAGGACCAATGGTCACAAATTCCTCCGATACTGTTTTAGACTGAACATAAGGAAAAACTTCTTTACTCTCTGAGCCCCCAAGGCCTGGAATAGAGTCCCTTCACAGGTGGTGCAGGCACCTACCCTGGTTTTGTTTAAGAAACATTTGGACACTTATCTTGCTGGGATCCTTTGACCCTAGCTGACTTCCTGCTCCTGGGGCAGGGGGCTGGACTTGATTATCTTTTGAGGTCCGTTCCAGTCCTAATGTCTATGAAATCTATGAAAAGACCCATGAAAGTGTAGAACACTTATTAAATGTGGAGGGAATAGTGCAGAGAATGTTGAACTGTTTAATGATTTTTTCTTCAGTCTTCCCCAAAAAAATCAACTTTCTCATTACAAGTACAGTTAGCAGCCAAGAAAAAGCAGCAGATATTTATTCTAAAGTAGAAAAAGAACAAGTTAGAGATTACTTGAAAAACAGATGTTTTCAACTTAGCAGGGTCTGCTAAAATTTATTCTAAGGTATTCAAGGAATTGGATAAAGTAATTGAACAGCATGTGGTTATTATCTAAGACAGTGGGCTGTCTTTGCAGACCAAAGGCTTTGGATTTGAGGAACCATTCCATAACTTTTGTGAACTGAGGCACTGATTTAAAAAAATTCTAATATAATAAAAGTCTTTGTCTGTCTATCTGTTCATAATGTTCTGGGCCTAAATCATGTGTCACCAAGAGGGTGCATGCCAATTGGTTGTGAGGACCTGAAGCATTACGGACAGAGGGAGCAAGGGAGCCACTGTGCCAGCCCCCGCCCAACAACAGCCAGCAAGGAGAAGAAGGGGACGTTTCTGGTGGCAGCACTTCTGCCCCATCCTGCTGCCACTATCCAGCCCCGACAAGAGGCAGCAGAGATGGGGGGGCAATGGGGAAGGGCGGGGACATGTTGTGTGCTGCTGGGTGCCAGCGGCTGCCACTGAGTTCAAGTTCCCCTGCCACCCTGTTCCTGGAAGCTATTGACGATGTGGGGTGGAAAGGCAGGAGGTGGGAGGTTGCGCACAGGGCTACACTGGAAGTGTCAGGGGGTGGGGGGCGTATGGGACGATGCGGCGGGTTGGGGGGGCTACTGGAGGGGGGTGAGTGGGGCCAGAGGCAGATGGTGGCACCACGGGGTGCTTGGTGGTGGCACTCCATCCCCTTCCCCCATCATTCATGACAGGCAATTTGCTAGTAATTTATGTATTACAGTTCTTACCTCATTGCAGAAAGGATGGGCATTGGGGGTGGGGAATCATCTCATGGAGATCAGGAAGTAGACAAATACAAGGTCAACTTTACAAAAGGGAAAAGGAGGGACCTGGGGAACTGCAGACCAACCATTCTAACTTTAAAACACAGATAGATTCTGAAATACAGCATCAAGCAATTAATTTGTAAGCATCTAGCTGATAACGTGTTAATAGCAAATACCTAACATCAATTTGTCAAGTACAAATCCTGCCTAATTAGTCTGATATCCTTCTGTGACAAGGCTTGTAGATAGGGTGGAGCAGTAGATGTGATATACCTTAGTTTTGAGACTTTTGACACTTTTTCTGATTATATCCATATAAGTAAGATATAGAAATACGGTCTAGATTAAACTACTTTCAAGTTGACATATAAGATAAAAAGCTATTTTTATTCCTGTTTTCATATTACTACTACAGGTAACAATGGGGACAATAATATGCATAAGTGGGCATCTACACACTCTAGTTCAAACTTTAAGGTCTTTATACATGTGATCCGTGAGTGGGGCATGAGGCGGGGTGCTTTAAGTAGAGCAGCCTTTTGAACAGCCAGATGATGGACTGCTGGCTCACCTTCAATGTTGTCATCTACCCTTTCTTCCCCTGCTCAGCTCCCACCAGTCTTCCCTTGCATGGTACGATTATGGAACATTAGGCCATCCCTAACAATATGGCGGGTCTTCTCTGCTACACTGTCCTGGCTCTTGATCTGTGAAAGTCACTCATGGTCTGTCTCCCTGTCTTGGGGCCCCAAGGTAACAAAACAAATTAAATCAAAGAAATTAAATGGGGAACGGGGCATCAGCCCGTCCCACTCACAATTCCGTCATCTGTAGCTCCTATGTCCCTCATCACCATCCTCCCTTGTCCAGCTACGCTGCTGGGCCAATGTGGTGTCCTTTAACTGGTCCTGGACCCCTCTGATGGGTGCTCACTTGATCTCTCTTTTGGCTGCCTGTGTATGGATTGGGGAGCAGTCCTGCTGTTGGTCTCCAGCAGTGTCACCCAGCCATTTCCCTGCTGCTGACTTTTATTTCTGTTGGGCAGCATTTTTCGATGATGTCATCTGCCCATGCTGCTCACAGCTGGCAATAAATGCAGCTGACAAACCATGCAGGTGTTCCATACTGGCATGGTTCCTCTGGCTCCTTTTTTCCAAAAAAAGGTATGCTTGCCCTATCTTCAGGGCAACCCTCCCTTGGGTCCTGTTGCAGGAGGGGTTTTCAGGTCCTCTGCCTGTGTCCCCCTGGGACAGTATACAATGGACTACCAAACCAGGGTGAGGAACTCAATCTAGAGTTCGCCCAACAACTGACAGGGGCTGTGTATGCATGGGACATGGTCATCATGGGAGACTTTAATTATCCAGACATCTCTTGGGAGGAACACTTGGCCAAGCTGTATTGGTCATGTTCCTTCCTGACCTGCATCAAAGACTTTTTTCTGACTCAGGAGGTGCACAGGCCAATCAGAGGTAATGCTTTTCTAGATGTGGTCCTGGCCAAAGGAGACAACCTGGTTACTGACTTAGATATAGAGTGCAGCCTGGGTGAAAGCAACCAGGAAACTATTATGTTTACTGCCCATTGCGAGGCAGATGAGTTACATAGCAGGTTTGACATTTTGGACTTAAAAATGCAAATTTCAGCAAGCTCAGGTAGGGAAGGTACTGCGGGACCAGGGACCAAAGGTGAAAAGAGTACATGAAAAGTGCTTGTTCCTTAAGGACATAATCCTTGAAGCACAAAGGAAGTCCATTCCCACATGGAGGAAAGGTACTGGAAGGGCTGGGAAGCCCTCTTGGCTAAACAGAGAAATCACGGACCTCTTAAGAAAGAAGAAAGAGACGTACAGACAATGGAAGCTTGGAACAGGCCCCCAGAAGGACTATACAACAGTGGCTGGCACTTGTAGGGATCAGATTAGAAAAGCTAAGGCAGTGACTGAACTAAAATTAGCAACAGGAATCAAGGACAACGAGAAGTCCTTCTTTAGGTACATAGGGAAGAGGCGGAAAATAAATGGTGTGGGGGCCGCTGCTCAACGACTCAGGACAGCTGGTTACCAGCACTCAGAAAACTGAACTGAATGACTACTTTGTTTTGCTTTCACTGGCCCAATGGGGAAAATCTCACTAGATAGGTTACAGAACGAGCAGGGTAGAAATGCCCGCTTTCCTACTATTGTCATCGAACTAGTGTGTGATCAATTAAAAAAATTAGACCTATATAGTCAGCAGGACCAGATGAACTTCATCCAAGAGTGCTGCAGGAGCTGGCCAGAGTCATCATAGAACCCCTGGCAAAGCTCTTCCAAAACTCTTGGCACTACAGAGAGGTCTCTGAGGACTGGAAGAAGGCCAGTGTTGTGACCATCTTCAAGAAGGGGAGAAAGGAGGACCCAGGTAACTATAAGCCAATTAGTCTAACTTCTATCCCAGCAAAAATCCTGGAAAAATTAATGAATCCTATGTGCAATAGGCTTGCAGAAAATATGATTCTGAACAACATCCATTATGACTTCATCGTGGGCAGGTCGTGTCTTACCAACCTTATTTCCATTTATGATCAGGTAACTCGCCACCTAGATAAGAGAGGGGAGGATGACATTGTATATCTTGATTTCCAGAAAGCTTTTCATCTGGTATCTATGATCTCACAAGAAAATTGGAGGATTGTGGGATTAACTGTAAAACAATAAGGTGGGTAGGAAGATGGCTGCGGGGTAGGACCCAGAAAGTTCTAATGAACAAATCTGTGTCATCTTGGTGAGAAGTGACCAGTGGTGGCCCACAGGGGTCGGTGCTTGGTCCAGTGCTATTCCTATGCATCAGTGATTTAGATGTGGGGGTGAAGAGCTCACTGGACAAGAGCTCACTGAACAAGTCCAGAGGCCTTCTTTAAAAGGCATCCCTGCATAGTGCTCCCTGACCTCCTGTGTTTCAGGCCAGAGCGGTTTGCAGCATGCTGGCACAGCCCTCTATGACTTTGTCTCCAGAGCTTGTGCCCACCAGGAGATGGCTGCTCCACCCTCAGGCCCTGGGAGCAACAGCCCACACCCTGACCTTCTGCTTACCTGCCATGGTGACTGCTGTCTGGCCCAGGTCAGTCTTGGCCCTGGCTGCCTGCCTGTGCTGCACAACTGTATGTCCAAACTCATATCTGAGGCCCTCTGCCCCTGCGCTGATGCTGCCCAGCCCCTGGGCTGCCACCTGGACCCTGACAGGGACATCAACAATGCATACATGGACACCACCACCAGTCCTGTCCACGAGCTCCTGGGGCTCCAGCCCTACCACCTGTGAGCCTGCCTAGCCAGCCAGGACTGGTAACTGTACATCATCCAGCACACCTGGGACAATGAGCAGTGGCTGGAGTCACTTTGGATGACTTGGGCCACCTTCAAGAGGTCCTCAGCCAGCTCCACACATAGATCCGGCTGGCCATTGCCTTATTCAAGCTGTTCACACCTGCCAGCCTGCACTACATCAGCCACCTCTTAGGTGTAAGCAAAGCAGCCACTGGGGAGGCTGTCTTGGAGGCCTGTGGCACCTTCCAGGATGTGCTGGGGTCCACCATACTCCAGGTACATGACCCTTTGGAGGTGGTGGCGGGGTTCTATGCCCTGGGCTTCCCCCAGTGCATCAGGGCCCCACACCTCCATCACCTGTGGTGACTACCCCTACTACAGTCAGCAGGTAGCTGTTGTGCTGCAGGCCATCATCGACCACCAAAGTGCCTTCACCAGCATGAGCACCAGCTGGACTGGCAGTGCTCACAATGTCTGTGTTTTCTGGAACTCTGCCCCAGCTAAGCCCCACTAGCCCCCACTTCCACTGCCTATGGTTCCTACAAGGCCTTGACCTTTATGTAGCAGTGATGTGCCAACCAGTCATGCCCACGTTCCCGCATGCAGGCCACCAAGCCCTCATAGATGTAGGCACTGGAGCACCTGCCCCAGATGAACTAGCTCTAGACCTCAGCCTTTGCCCACAGTGCAACAAGGTCTGCAGTCTCATCTTGGGAACAGTTAGGCCTCTGGGAGGTGATGTGTGACATAGAGGATGATGTCAGAATGGCTGTCTCGACAGCCCAGTAGCTGCAGGCAAGAGACTGGGTGCTGCTGGGCCTGGGTAGGTGGCTGCAGCACACAGCACTAGGGCACAGTGCAGGATGAGCAGGCAGGCAATGGGGCTGGTCTGGGGGCTAGCACTGGGGTTTGGGCAGGCTGCTGCAGCTGGGTGGGAGTTGCTGCTGCAGCTGGCTCAGGGCCACTGCTGCAAGACCCAGTGGCCACAGGCAGGCAGCAAGTGACACAGGCCACAGGGTCAATGCAGAGTTTTAAAGGCCAGGCTGGGGCAGGAAAAGAGCTGCCTCAGCCCCAGGGCTGAAAAAGTTCCAAGTCCTGTGGCCCTGGGGCTAGCCCAACAGTGGCCCCCTGTCGGTGGAGCTGACCAGGAGCAAATTTGCTTCCAATCAGTAACTATGGCGTGGTTAATTTGCCACTTGCACATGTAGGTAGCAAATTAACTGTGCAATAGACTAAGTGACTGCGCAGTAACTCCCTGCATGTGTAGGTGGTGCTGCTTTAGTGCTCAGTTTACTGTGTGGTAAAACATCTTATGAAGACATGCCCAGTAACTGTCTTTATGCATGCTCTAACTCCTGGTAAATGAAAGCTAAGATGTGGTAGCTTAACTCACAATGAAAGACCTGTGAGTAAGAGTGCACACACAAGCAGTAGCCATGGAGCAGCTGACACATAGTAAATTTATTCCCCTTTTATTTTATGATAGATTGTTTGTATGTCTATACCTTAAATATCCTTTCTGTCTCTAGCAGTGACCTTAGCACAGTGGCTCTAACTGTGGGCTTGATGCCTTTGTTCACTTACCGTAGTGAATACTTTGAAAGATGTTGCTGTACATTACCATGTGTGAAATCTCCACAAGCAGCTTGTACATAAGAAAATTGCAGAGCCATGTTAAATAATCCACAAATATTACAGGTAGTTACAAGTAGGAAAAAAATCACTAAAATGAAGGTAACTTCCTTCCTGGTGGTGAATAGGATGTGAAAAATTCACCTCCCGTGTAAATGTGGCCTTGTACAGACATTCAGTTTCTCCTGAGAGATTCACTGCTCTCTCTGGAGCAATCATGAGTATACAGATGTTCAGGCTTTCTCAGCCAGGATAAAAATGACCACTCCAGGAGAAAAATAACCTGGAAACAACCAGTGTTAAATCACTCTCGTTAGAGGTTTTTCTGTGACAGTGAATGAAATTAGGAGATGTGTGAAGAGGTTAAAAGATAAATTATCTTTTTCTGATCTGAGGAAGAGTTTCAGATATGTGGTTGAACCACCATTTAAGATAACCAGTTGAAAGCCTGACCTATCTGACAACATCTGGTTTCTGGTTTCCTGTGAGAGCTGCATTCCCTAGTGTTTCTTATCCCCAGATTTAACTTGTTGAGAAGTACAGTATCAGGAAAATAGTATCTCCAGCTAAGAGAGAGGTAGAGCTAATGGAGCTGAGACAGACATTCCTACAGAGATCATCTGGCACTGCCTTTGATAATAAACAGCATATTCTTCAGGAGTAATGCTTTCTCTACTGGCCACTAACATGCTAACTCTTCTCTGCAAGACTCTGTAATAGGGTGTTTTATCCCCTTAAGAAGGGACAGACATCCCTAAGGGTATTCAGGGGTGGGCCTTTTGATAATGTTGGGAGATTAAAATCACTAGAGGCAGAGGCTGAGAGAGAAGGCTGAAGGGCCAGTTTGAAAAAAGGAAGCAAGCAGTGACTGCAGCTGTCTACAAGGGGAGGCTAGGATGCTGTGCTTGGAGCCAGAGCCAGCACTAGTGCATCCTCCTTGAGTGCCTGGGACTGGGCAGAAGGGCTTGTGTTGTGTGTCTATTCTTTGACTAATTTATTATCTAGGGACTATTTTGCTTATGAGAACTGGCTGAGGACCTCATAAGATAGCACAACTGCTAGGAAACCTGCATGCAGACTCCCACTAGTAACACTTAGCCATTGTGACAGGGGCCTGCTGTAAGATAGGTTGCTCTATAGTGTGTTTAAAGTCTTAAGTGTTATTGCTGTCTTTCTGGTTTTGTTTTCAGAGTACCTGGTGACATTGATGAAGTCAATGCATTGAAACTGCAAGTGGATCAATGGAGCATTCCCAGCAATTGTAGTGACCCCAGTGTACCAGGTATGAGGACTCCATATCCATGTGTGTATGGGCCAGATTAGATTAAAATGTAGAGAAGGGGTGTGCGGATAGTATAAGAGAAATGCAGTTGTGTAGGAATGAATAAACAATACTGTTCTCAGGTTAGTTTAGCAGAGCTCTCCTTGTAAACAGCATTTTATACTGTATTCAGAGACCACCTGCAGTAATGCTTCTAAAAGCCAAATCCAATTTCTGGTTCCAGCCACCCCATCTTGGAGTTAATCAGTTTCAATAGGGTGAGGAGATAGAAGCACTGAGCTGTTGGAGATGAATCAGTTGGTGGTACACTTTCCTCTGACGGACAGAACACCACCATTTAAATAAAACACAAAGTTAAAATGTACGTGTGGTCAACAGTATTGTCTATTCCAAACATTCAAAAACAGTAAATCAGACCCCAAAAATCATGTGATTGACTTAAACACAATAAATGTCAGATTCTCTTCCTCTGTTTTCTGCCTTCTGAGCCTTGTGGGTCTGACTTAGGTCACAATATACAAGCTTTTTACTGCAAGGAGGAGGCCCCAAAACTTGTTTTTATTTGAATGCTGAGATTGTCGTGCAGCCTTCTGACTCCAGAAGCTGAGGCTTCAGGAAAAATATCTAATATTGTAAGAGTTAAAGCAGGAGAGCTGACAACAGCGGGGCAGTAATGATCCCATTTTACTCTTAAAAAGTGCCCTGAGCAAATTTTCCTTTTGAGGAAATCCACACTATCATAGCATTTCTCATGCCTTTCCCTTTTTCCCTAGCCTCCCTGCTGAAGCTGTGGTATCGGGAGCTGGAGGAACCCCTGGTACCACAGCAGTTCTACGAAGAGTGCATTGGCAGCTATGAGAACCCTGATGCTGCTGTGACAGTGGTACAGTTTTTGCCAGATCTCAACAAATTCGTCCTGTATTACCTCATACACTTCCTGCAGGTAAGCAGGCTTAGTGACCCTGCTCCATATACAGGGATTGAAGCTCAGAGGTATGAAGAAAGCCCTTCTGGTTATAGCTGAGTCACTCAGACATCTGTGTACTAGAGCCTTTGGTGTGCATTCTGGGCTGACAGGCTCCTGACTTAGTCTTTTTGCCCCTTATTAGAGTTGCAGGCTGTGTTAATTTTCAGTTTGCCTTAAGAGTGAACAGGGCTATAGATCTACCATGTTAAGTCCTCTGACCACTGCTGTGGTACCCATCCAAGAACAGTCTGCTCTTTCTGAGCATGGAGATATTGGGGATACAATATCAGAAGGGTATAGTCTCTGCAGCTCCCCCCAGTTTTTACAGGGTTCAGGGGGTGAGGTGTAGGCCCAAGCCTTAATAGCCTCACACTTTTGCCATTGTTCTGGCTGACTGTCCTTCTTCTACCACAGATTTTTGCTCAGCCATATAATGTGGGCAAAACGAAGATGGATGTCAATAATTTGGCCATGGTGATGGCCCCCAACTGCCTGCGCTGCCAGTCTGACGACCCCCAGGTCATCTTTGAAAACACCCGTAAGGAGATGTCCTTCCTGCGCATGCTGATTGTGCACTTGGACACTAGTTTCATTGAAGGGATGGTGTGAGTGACTGGCTCTCCTGGGACTATGTTCCATGCCATCACAGACAGCAGGGGGGTAAGGAAGCACCACTTGGGAGATTCTGCACATTATCCAAGCCTTTATTCATAGATTGTAGTCGGAAGGGACCCCTAAGGATCATCGTGTCTGACCCCCTGTCCCAGGCAGAAAAAGGACTCTGGTCAGATGACCCTAATGAGGTGCCTATCTAGCCTTCTCTTGAAGACCTACAAGTTAGGTGATAGTATCACCTGTCTTGGCAGCCCGTTCCAGATTCTTGCCACTCTTACCGTGAAAAATGTCTTCCTAATGTCTAACCTGACTCTACTCTACACTAGTTTGTATCCATTATTCCTAGTTACTCCTAGGGTAAATAGCAAATCTCCAAATCTCTGTTATCCTCCCCTGATAAACTTATAGGCTGCTACAAGGTCTCCCCTCAGACATCTCTTATGAAGGCTGAAGAGATCCAGATCTCTTAACCTTCCCTCATAGGGTTTTGTGCAGAGGCCACTAATCATATGAGTGGCCCTCCTCTGGATCTCTCCAGATTCTCCACATGCCTCTTCAAGTGCGACGCCCAGAACTGGACACAGTACTGCAGCTGAGGCCTGACTAGTTCCCTTCACTTAGATTTCCATCGTCATTGTTGCTGTTGTTGCAGTACTTGCTTCAGAGTAATCCTTCTGCCGGGGTATCATGGGGCTGGCATCAGCATCAACCAGGAGATGATAGTTTCATAGTTTCATAGTAACTAGGGTCAGAAGGGGCCTAGAGCAGGCCATCTAGTTTGACCCCCTGCCAATGGCAGGAAACAAGTGCTGGGGTCA
>JAGPOW010000955.1:2815283-2829680 GCA_030014935.1 Caiman crocodilus
CCGTGCTAGTGAGAGGGGAGCTTCCCAGCCAGTATGTGTGCTGGGGGTTTCCTCTCCCCAGATGCATCACCCTGCACTTGTCCACGTTAAATCCCATCCCCATGATTTTGTGGGGATAAGGACCAGAGAGTCTTGAGGCAAGGAAAAGCTCAGGATTCTTCCAGTGGTGCATCACAAGCACTGAGAGCAAGCTTGGTGTCTGTGCCAGCATTGCTCAGCTGCCCTTATATGGATTCACTGACTGACTAATGGGGATCCAGTCCTCACTGGAATAAGAGGAAAGCTGGTATGGGGTTCAGGGATACCTCAGCCACTACAGGAATATCTGGCCTATGGCATAGGCATGCCCCATCCTGCCCAGCATATGGAAGCACTCCTCCATTCTGATCATCTGGAACCTGGTTCACAGTTGACATGCAGTGAAATGATTCAGAGGGACTTCCCCATGAGAGAAGCCCTCTGTGGAGAGCACTGGACAGGGTGGGCAGTGGCATCCTATTATCATCCCCCTGCAGTGTTTGGAAGGTAGGGAATTGTGTGTTCTGGTAGTATGTGCTGCTGCAGTGGCCCAGGTGGGAATGAATTGGCCATGCTTCCTGTATTAGGGTGACTCTCCCTTTGCAGCTGGACATTAGCCCCATGCAGTCAGCATCAGGGTTATAAGACCATGTGGAGGTTGCAGATAGGCAGCTGATTCAGAGTGTAGGACTGATGGATGCACTGATACTGAGTAGCAACAGAACAGCTTGGGGGTCTTGATTGGCCACAAGATGGACATGAGCCACCAATGGGATGTCGTGGCCATCAAAGCAAATCAAATTCTGGAATGCATCCACCGCTGCATCTCAAACAAAACCAGAGCCATCATTCTCCCGCCTTACTCAGCCTTAGTGATGTTGCAGCTGGAATACTGCATCCAGTATTGGGCCCCCCACCTCAGGAGGGGCATGGATAAGGTTGAGAGTCGAAAGGAGAGCCACCCGTATGATCAAAGGCCAAGAGAGAAGCCTTGCAAAGAGGGGCTGAGGAACATGGGACTCTTTAGCCTGGAGAAGAGAAGGCTCAGGGGTGACTTGGTGGCAGCCTATATAAGAGGGGTTCCATCAGGATCTGGGAGAACAGTTGTTCACCAGGCTCCCCCAAAGGATAACAAGATCTAATAGCCACAAACTCCTGGAAGGCCAATTTAGACTGGACAGAAGGGAAACATTATTTACTGTCCAAATGCCCAGAGTCTCCCTAGAGGTGGTGCAAGCACCTACTCTGGACTTTTTCAAAAAGCATTTGGATGTTTATCTTGCTGGGATCATTTGTCCCCAGCAGACTTCCTGCCCATGGCAGAGGGCTGGACTTGATGATCCCGCGAAGTTCCTTCCATCCCTAATGTCTGTAAAATCTATGAAGTCTATGTCTGAAGACAAATGGTGTGTTACAGGCTGGGGGTTGGCTTTGTCATGTCCATTAATTTCTCTTGCATCTTCTGCCGTATAAACAGATGATGCTCCTACATCAGTCTCTCTCTTTTCTGACCAAGCTCCAAAGGTGGCTAGGGGAAGAAGGCATATCTTGCACTGACACCTGACACCCCTGACCTTGGATCAGAGAGCTACAAAAGTGACTGAGTGCTAGCTTTGGATTGCACCACGCATTACTTCTTTGGCCTGGTAGACCCCAGGCTTGGTCTTGAGAGGAGATGAGAGGAGTGGACACTTGATTGGTAACAAGAGATGACTAGGTCAGCATTTGCTCTTGTGCTTAGAGGTGTGGGAGGGAAACACTCCATTGAGAAGAGGGCATTCTTCCATGCCAAGCCAGGCTCAGTAGTGCTATTTTTGCCTACTTGTGAAATGCTGAGGTGGGAGCCAATCCCAGATTTCTCCCCACATAGTTTCTAGCACAGGTGAGAGCAGCTTGTTCTAAAATCCTGTTTAAAAATAGTTTTTAAAAAAGCAAGCAGCATGTGGCTTTCATGTTTCAGAGCCCTTCTGAGAGGAGGTAGGCTGGAGGTCTCCTGAATGCATTGGCTGAGGTTATACGCTCATTTACACCAATGGGTGTAAATGCTCCAGGCTTTCCTTGGACCAGTGAGAATATGGTGAACTGCAGCAAAGGGGGTGTGTCTTTAAAGCTGCTCAGTGGGAACATGGAGTTTCCAGCAATGAATCAGGGTATCCTAGGGAGCAGAATTCTATTCAGATGGATTCCTTGACCAAACTTTGGTCTGTGCTCTGTAGAACTAGGGGTTTCCTTCCTTGTAACATGTCTTGGGGCAGGTACTAGATAGTACTGCTCATGTTGGAGTTGATTGTCAGTCACTCAGAGAGCAGCAGGGGTCTGCTTCCCATCATCACCCCACTGCAGTGCTCAAAACCAGTCACTTCCTTTGGCCTTCCCAAGGTGGGGTAGACTTTTTCTCTGGAAGTGAAGCAGGTTTGGAGCTTATGATGAGTACAGGGTTTCTGGCTGTGCAGCTGTTTGTTGATATTGGAATTCTTAAACAGCCCCAAGGTGTAACCTGCTGCCCCCAAATCTAATGGAAAGGCCTTTTACTGTCTGTCCCAGGAGCCCCTTTGACTGGATTACACATGCTTACCCTTGGGTTGCAAACTGCAGCCAAATACAATGAGCAATTATTCAAATCCTTTCTTGTACTTAGGTGTAGCAGTTGGATAGACGGATCAACAGATGATCAATAGATATTTGCTGCTGTTACAGAGGAATGCTTTTTGCTAGGACTCTAAAATAGGCTAAGAAATAACACTATTATTTTCTTTTTTGCCAACAAAATTCTCAGTGTGAATCAGTAAAGCAGCCTCTCCTCTGTTATAAGAATAAATAAAACCTCAGTGGTTAACCCTAAAAATTTTCTGCTTATTTTTTAAACTTGCTTACTTTGTCTGGAACTGTCCATTCCAGTATGAACATCAGTGGAGTAATGAATAAACAATGATAAGTGCACTGAAGATATACAGAAACATATTTTTGCCCAAATGTATTTTAGGCAATTGTGGGATGCTTTGGATCCTTTTACCATCCTAGCTGCAGCAAGATGACTGGAAGCTATCTTTTGTTTTGGAGCTATACGCTCTGTTGAATCGTGTTAATAAATATGATGATGTTGTGTTTTCTGATTCTACCTACTAAATATTAGAGCAGTTGCCAACAGCAACTCTATTTTAAGCTCATCCTTCCACAAATTTCACTATTTTTGAAAACCACCTTTAAAACTGAAATGATAGTTCAAGCACACCACTAAAGTAACAGGCTAAAAAAAAAAAGGCTTAAAACCCCTCAACCTTATGAGCTATTGGAGGATCTAGGAACTACATTTTATCAGTTGTATTTACATTGTTGCTCCTCTTTCTGTATCTTCAGGACCCTGTAGGTTGGCTTCCTGTTGGAAGAAAAATAATTGGGTATATAGTCTGGATCCATTTAAAACATTTTTTTTATTTACAAATACATACATGGGTCCTGGAATAGAGATCTTCAAACAACACACACAGTGATTTCTTCTTCTAGGAGTCTTGACCCCATACCTAGTTCCAAGTAGCATCTTTGTCTTAAGAATAGTTTCCAAACAGAGAGCAAAGTGGAAATAAATTTCTCTTTTGCTCCCACAGCTCCCTCTACTTGGAGCTTTGCATCACAATATCACTACACAGCACATCTTCCCAAGACAGAACATGTGTTAACATGCTAAGAAAAAGAACTTTGAAGCCTGCACATATAATATAACATTACCTTTTGACATGGCCAGAACACGTCCTGCCTCTAGGAGCTTCTAAGAGTGCTCAAATCAAAAGGAAAGCATACAGACAATGGAAGCAGAGGCATGACAACACAGCTGGGTGCCCAGGGAAGCTGCAACACTTCTGGCCTCCTGTGGCACCAGCACAACTTCATGGCTATAGTAGCAGCGGGGTTTTTTTACTCCGCACCAAGTCAGCACTTGGGGTGGCTGCCCTGGGCACCTCTCCCTAGTTATGCTGCTGAATGGAAGGATAGGCAAATTATCAAAAAAGCATACCAGGAAAGACAAAATTAGGGAGGCAAAAGTAAAAAATGACCTTCATGTGGTAAGGAAAGTTAAAGACAAGAAGAGGTTCTATAAGAATGTTGTCCATGAAAGAAAGACAGAGCTGTGGGTCCACTGTTAAATAGCCAGGCTGCGTTCTTAACAGATGACGCAAAGAAAGCTGAGCTGCTCAGCAGCTACTTTGCCCCAGTCTTTGCACAAAAAAAGTTGCAACCAGACAGCTAATAAGAATTATTTGACAAAAAAGGAGACAAGCTGAGGGATGAGGTAACAAAAACAGTGGGGAAACTCTGGGTCTAAGTGATTTGAAATCTGCAGGGCTTGATGAACTTCATGCCAGGATACCAAAGGAGCTAGCTGACTGAGAAGATCTTGGAGCCCACGTCAATAATATTTACAAAGTCGTGGAAGGTAAGGTGAGGTACCAAAGGACTGAAAAGGGGCCAATGCACTGCCCCTCTGAAAAAAGGCCAAAAGGAGGACCCAGGGCATTATAGATCAGTTACTTTGACTTCAATACCTGGGAAGTTACTGGAGCATAGCTCTATTCATCTCCCAGTAATCCGTGTGCATGTATGTGTGTGTGCATGTGTGCATGTGCAAGCATCTGGAGGAGGAAAGGCAGATAGCATGCTGATGCTCCTGCTGGAAATAAAACCCAGAGGTCCCTGGTTAGAGGATCTTGCTCCTCTATTCAGGGTCATACCAACCACCACATTTGGGAACAGGAAAGAAATTTATCCCACAGTCAGATCAGAATGGATTGCAGAGATTTTGCCTTTCCCTGTAGCAGGGAGCATGACCTTTCCTCCTGAATCTCTGGAGCATATTTTAACAACTTTTGCAGAAGCAGGACACTGACAGTGCTCTCATTCCCCTGCTTTAGGTTTGGCAGGTTAGGGTGTTCTTGGTGTTTGGAGCCAGCAGGGTTATTGTGTAGTTTTAGGAATAGTTTAGACAAGCACCTGTAGGGGATGGTTTGGATAGGGATGGTCCTGCCTTGAACTGGAGTTGGATGAAATGAAATCTTGAGTTCCTTTCAAGTTCTTATAAAATTGGGATAATCATGCTGCCAATTTGCCCCAGGGCCTGACTGTCTGACCAGTTATCCACATCCAAGACCACTGAAGCAGCTGAAGCTCCCAAAATAATGCCTGAACTGCTTCTCTTTATACGCCCTGGAATTGTCTCAGTTCCAGGACTGCTGTTTTTAGTGACCCAATAGATGAGTCTTTCTCATGGTTACACTCTGAGTTACAGATTGTAGGCTGCTGATAACTGGCTTTTGCTGGCAACACTCCTACTTAACTGGCTCTCTCCCATTTCTTGCCTGGTTCCCTTTACAACAGACTATAGCAGATCTTGCTGTTAGATGCATATAAAATGAAGTAGGATGCTGGGAGTCCAAGAAAACCATATGGGGCTGAGCCCAACATCAAAGTTCTCTATGTAAGTTGGAAGGTCTCAGATCTGTTAAGTAGCTGTGCTGAAGGTGGGGCTTCACTACATGTGGCTGTTCTCACTGGACAAATGACTAGCTAGGTTCCTGCAAGCAGACTCTCTCTTGTGGGCACAAGCCCTTCTCAAGATAGGAAAGGGACCCTTAGCCCAGGGGTAGGCAAAATACTCCCCACGAGCTGGATCTGGCCTGCAAAGGGGCTTTATCTGACCTGTGGTGGGTCCTTTGGTTCTACCTAGCCCAGGCACTGTCTGACCATGGTATGTCCTGCTGCCCCCTGGGCACACAGTGGCTCTGGGGCAGCTCTGCAGGTGGACTGCCTTTCTAGGCAGATCAGGCAGTGGCAGCTTCTTCCACCTGCCACCGCCACTGGCCCCAGCTCTGAGGTACTGATGGGGACCAAAGTCACAACCCCAAAGCGGCACGCTCCACACCTGCTCCAGATTCACTTGCTCAACAGTGACTCTCCCCCTCACTGCTGCCTGGCACTTCCTGTTACAGTTGTCCAGAGCCCACACCCAGGCTACCCTGTGGCTCCATCACCATCACTGGTGCCTTGGGGCTGCCCAGAAGGGCAGCCGTTGACAGCGCAGAGCATACTCAGGGCACCCTTGTATGGGCTCTGGGCAGCTGTAGTAGGGAGTGCTGGGCAGTGGCGAGAGGAAGGGGCTGCTTTTCCCATGCACTGAGCAACAATTTTTGCCCACCTGGCATTGCTGCTGCCGCTGTTTAGCATGAGCAGGCAAGTCCAGAGCAGGCATGGGGCACACTGGGTTGGGACTGTGGCACAGGTTCCCGTTGATCCACTCCTGCCAGGGTGTCTGGATTGGACGTGGGGTGGGCTGGGGCTGCACACTGCTGGCGAGAGCTCTGGGCTGTTGTGGGGCAGGGGTGCATGCTGACCGGCTCGGGGGAACACATAGAGGGTCCCATACACACCTCACCATACCCACAACCCCTCCCCCCGCAAACCCAACAACCATACCCTCCCTCACCCCCCCCCCACAAAACACCCACCCACACCCTCCCCCACATCCCCCCCACACACGTGTCTCGGGGGGGATCCCTGCGCACTGCTACGCACACACACCCCAAGCATATTCCACCCCCACATACACACACACTTATCCCCACAAACCTCCCATACCCACTTATGCACATCCACACATGCCCCAGCCCCCCATATATACACATGCACAAACCCACACCCCTCCACACCCCCTGCAATATATGAGTTAATTGTTAGCTATTATGCAATCGCCTCTATATACATAACACAAACACACAAATCAGGACAATTTTTTTTTTAAATAAAATTAAAATGTGTTATTGTGGATGTTTGATTTTTAGTAATATAATTATTTATTTTTTTTGCAGTTCCAAGATGGCAAACCCCCTTCC
Source organism: Caiman crocodilus (assembly GCA_030014935.1). Taxonomy (NCBI): domain Eukaryota; kingdom Metazoa; phylum Chordata; order Crocodylia; family Alligatoridae; genus Caiman; species Caiman crocodilus. The sequence continues at coordinate 2,822,183 of JAGPOW010000955.1, forward strand.
CAAATAGAGTACTTCCAAGGGTGAGGGGAGGGACTTCAAAACTCGATAAGCATCTCTTTAGCTAAAATAATTGCACACCCCTGCTCAAGATAGCAAGGGGACTATTCGGCTCTGGCACATACAGTAGCATGGCCCATTCCTGGTAGCAACTTATTTTGGTTCCTGTTTGCCTCCTGCCTGCACAAATTGCTCCTTCACCCAGTTTGCCTCCCTTTGTTCTCTTGTGACAGGTTAGGTGCCTGAGGGTTGTTCTGATGCCTCAAATAGGCCCTCTCATCCCTGCTAGGCTCTCTCTCTGCACTTTCTCTCAAGATCTCACCTTGCCTTCTTTCCTGCCATATCTTGTTGGAAACTTCATGAAAGGAAGGCCTGCTTCAGAGACTTGCAAGCCTAAAATGCTCTTTTATCCAGTGGTCAACTCTTGACCTTGCGTGCCTAAAGGGTTTATTGCAGGGATTATTGCCCCTACACCACACCTCATGCCTCACAGGTGTTGCTGCACTGTCACTGTCCCATTGGAGCTTCAGCCTTCTTGGCCTCCACCCCTTTTCTCTAGCAGGGCCTTCTAGCCCAAGTCCACTATATTGAACCTGGCTTCTAGGCACCAGCTGTAGTCTTGTCCTCTCAGGCACTGGGCCCCTGGCCCCAGTCTACCAGGTCCTCTAGCCCCTCAGGCTCCCTAGTTCCCCACTCTGCCCCTCCTTGGGCTCTCAGACCCCCCTGGTCCCACATTCTGTCCTACTCTGGGCTCTGTGGCCTCACACTCTGTCCTGCTATGCCTTGAGCCTGCCCTTGGCTGGGTTCAAGGTGATCACATACTCCTAAGGCACTAATGGGGCCTCCAACAACCACCCCTCACAGTCGCAGCCCAGACTAACAGTATATATGACAACACTATGCAAAAAGCCTTCTGGCTACAACAGAAAACTATTCCCCATACTGGATCTCAACATAAATGTTCACTCTCAGTCTGAACCCCCAAGCTGTCTCCCATACTGAGCCTCATTTCCCTGTAGGCTACAGGCATTTAGCTTGCTGGTCTCTGGGCTCTCCTCTCAGCCAGGCAGTCCCTTTTAGCCTCCCTGCCCCAGAGCTCCCTCCCCTGTAGCTTGCAAGGCTAGACTGACTGCCTTCTTTCTGGCTCTGGCTTATATTTCACTCAAGCCCTGCCCCTTTCTGATCATGTGCCTCCCTTGTCAGCTGACTTGTCTGGGTCAGGAGCTGCCACACCAGGTCTGGGTGCATAGTCCCACCCAGAAGGATACCTCAGGGATGGCCACTGTGATAAGCTCCAGCTCCTTCCTGGAGAGAGCCACTGCTTGGGGAGCCATGCGCTGTGCCCTTGCACCCCAGGGCACCAGTCAGAGCTGCACATCATCACTGCCTGTGGAGATGGATCTGGGCCACTAGGGATGCCTGCCATGCCCATCTGGTAAGCCCTGCACAAGGAAGGGGGCTGGGGGAAAGGGCAGCAACATGGCCACCTGGGCATGCACCAGCTCTCCTGCTCTCCCCTGGGCTGCACACCTGGAGCCAGAAGCCTTTGTCCTTGCCCCTGTTCCTTGCCAGGAGCAAGCCCTGACCCAGCTTGGGAAGGGAATGGGGAAGGCAGGTTGCCTGTGGCAAGGACTAAGCAGGCTGCCTGCCCCTGTGGAGGGAGCAGGGATGACGGGGTCAGCCAGTGGCTGAGGCTGCCTGGCTGACCGCAAGGTCCCTGAGCACCTCTGCGTGCACAACACCCATCTGAGGCTGGGCAGTACAAAGCCTCCTGGTATAGTGCATGTTATCTCTGAAATGTTGCAAACTCTCACAAACTGCTTCTTTCTCTTAACTCTGCAGGTCCAGAAGCTGCATGTGGGGGAGAGGCACTAGCTGGACACTCAGGGTTACTGCTACACTCAGCTGGGGCTCTATATATGCACTGCCTCTGACAGTGGCGGATGCAAAACCAGACCCTGCTGCTGGACCATTGGTCACTGTGGTGGAGGAGAAGCTTGCGGACTTGCAGTTCTAGCACGCTGAGGACATCATGCACAAGCAGGACAGGGACTGGGAGGACCAGGCATTCCAGGAGAGGCTCCTGGCCCTCAAGGAGAGGCACACTGCCCTCCTCAAAAGGATATTGAAGACCTAGGAGTGGTAGGCTGTCATGGTGGCCAGAGCAGTGGAGGCCACAGAGGAGGACTGATGGGTGCTGGACACCATCCTGGGCCTGGTGGTCACGTTTGTGCCACCCGCTGCCCAGCCTCTGTCCTTGGTCCCCAGGATCCACCGCATAGAAACCTCCACACCACTGTCCCCCACTCCAGGGGGGCACACAGAGCACAATGTACACAGTGTTTGCACAAGGAAGAGGGTGATTTATTGGGGGTGGGGTTGGTGGTGGAGTCTGTATTTGGGGAGGGAGGGTGGAATGGGGTCTGTGTATGTGGAGGGAAATAAAAACTTTTGCTGAAAACTATGCAGTGAGCATGGTAGTGGGGGTGCATGCTGGGCCTGGGGTCTGTGGCTGGCCACCCAAGAGGGGTACAGGAGGAAGTGGTCTGTCAGGTCCTCTCACACATGACATGGTGTGCTGGCCCCCACTGCTGGGTGTGCAGCTCACCCAGGGCCCTGGTGGGGCAGGGGCCATTGCTGTTGCTGCCACTACAGCTTGTGCTCCCACTTCCAGGCATCCTCTTCCTGCCATGCCTCCTGTGCCCACGCTTCATGGAACAGCTCCCCACAGATGTTATGCAGCACACAGCCTGCAATGATAACCTGGGGGCCATGGAGACCTTGAGGTGGGTGGTAGGGATGCCCCAGTATCCCTTCAGGCAGCCGAAGGTGCAATCCACTAGTGTGTGGGTCTAGCCCAGGCATGTTGAAATGTGCCTGGTGGGGGTTGAGCTGGCCAGCGTAGGGCCACATGAGCCAGGACAGAAGCGGGTAGGTAGGGTCTCCAGTGAGGAGGAAGTGGGACAGTTACCTTGCCTAGCTGGAGGTCCAGAACACCTGTCATGAAGTGCCTACTCTCCACCAGGGTTGGCAGGGCAGAATTCTGGAATACCTGGGCATCATGGGTGCTGCCAGCTCAGCCAGCACTGATGTTAGTGAAGGCACCCCGGTGGTCCACCGTAGCCCTAAGCACAGCCAAATGGAAGCCCCGCCACCATACTACAGGTGGTCCCCCGCAGGGTGGGCAGGTGATGGGGATGTGGGCTCCATCTAGGGCCCCAATGTATTGTGGAAAGTCCAGGGTGCAGAACCATGCCACCACTTTGAGGGGCTTATGCATCCAGAGCATGGCATGCCCCAGTACATTCTGGAGGATGCTGCAGACCTCCAGAACAGCTTCCCCGCCAGTGGCCTTGCCCACTCTGAAGAAGTGGCTAACATAGTACAGACTGACAGGTGTGACAAGCTTGAGGAGGGTGATGGCAATCTGGGTCTCTGCAGGGAGGGTCACCAGCATGGTAGTCAGCTGCCACTCTAAGTGCAGGCACAGCTGGTGAAGTAGTTCCTCGAATGTGGCCTGGGTCATCTGGAAGGAGCCCAGCCACTGCTCGTCATCCCAGGTACTCTGGACAATGTGGAAAAGTTCTGGGTGGCTGGGTGGGCCTGCAGGCTGTGGGGCTGGAGCCCCAGAAGCTCATGAATGGCACCTATGATGGCATCCATATGCACATCATCAGCATCTGTAACAAGGAGACGTCATGGAACCAGACAGCCATACTTGCTGAGAGTGGTGGCAGGAAGGGAGATGACTCCCCGATGTGCACTGCATTGTGCACCAGGAGCCAGCTCTGATTGACCCATGGACTCAGAAGGCCAAAAGAAATGCTGGGCGGTTCACTTCCCCCAAGAAGGGAAAGTGTGCAGGCAGGCTCAGGCTGCAATATGGTCCATATGGAGGCACAGAGCAGAGTCAGAGCAGAACTGGAGAAGAACTGGAGCAAAACCAGGACAGAGCTGGCAGCCTCAGAAGCCCAGAAAGGGACCAAGGACTAGAGGAAGCCAGTAGGAGAGCTGATGCAGTGAGTCCAGGTGGCAAGTTAGCTCTGGGTGGCTAAATTAGGAGTCGAGACAGGGACAGGGGAAATGGGGGTCAGATAAGGAACCTTCTAAAGAGGACAATTGCCTGAAGTGAGGGATTGATTGCCTGCTAAGGGATTGGAGCAGGGAAGAAAGGAGAGGCAATTAAGTAAGGAGGATCTGGCATGTCAAACTGACATGAGCCAAGAGTAAGTTAGGCTGAGAAAAACCAATCTGGAAGGCACGGGCGACTGGTGCCATGTTAGTCGCGGGGGGCACATGCTCAGCGACCAGTCATCAACCAGCAGGGGTCCTCCCCGTAGCCAATCTTGCCAGCTTGTGGGGGAGGCGTTCCTCTGCGGCCAGTCTCACCAACTTGGGGGGTTGGTCCCCTCACAGCAAAACTCACTGATCGGGAAGCGGCTGCAGCGCTACATCTGGTGCTCCCAGTCCCCAGCTGGTGCTAACAGGAGGGGCACTGGTGCTCCCGCCTTTCCCCCAGCCCATCACCTAAGCAGGGAGCACGGCCTGTCGGGGTATACCAGCACTCTCAGAGAGTGCACATGCACCCCTGTGCACCCCCTACGCATTGCCAATGCTGGAAGGACTTGTGAGCTGGGGATAATTAATTGAGAGTGGGCCTGCCCCATGGAGGGATTTATGTAAGGACTGATTTAAAACAGATAATTCCTCTGTAGGCAGTATAAGAACTAACTGACAATCTATAATTCCTTTGAGGGAGGAATATACCCATGAAGTTGAACTGAACACAGAGGACATTGCTGACCATGCAGTACACGGGACCAAACAAAGCTGAGTCAGCAAGCACAGAAAATAAAGGAACTGGATGCATTCACACAAGGGTTATAAACACCAGCCTGACAGAATAGGGGTGGTGGAGCTTTGTGGAAGAAGCCTCACTGAACTTATGTCTCTGTATGGGCAAGATCAAATGCTGACCTCCCTATTCTTGTTTATTTTTCTTCAACACCAAGGTGTGGCAGATAAGTGAAAAGGAGGACAGGGACCTGAGTAGACAGGAGCCTATCAGATGCACCCTTTGACAGTGTCCCTGTCAGGGTCCAGGCGGCAGCCCAGGGGCTAGTCACAGGCAGCCTGGCATCAGAGGGCCACAGGCAGAGCGGTGAGCCTGGCCACATGGCAGACAGGTCAAGACTGACCTGTGCTAGGCAACCTAGTGGTCACTATGGCAGTGAAGTGCAGTGTGTGCAGCAGCAAACAAGACCATGGTGCATGTCATCGCTGTAGGGCCTGGGGATGGACCAGCTATAGCATGCTGGGCACAGGTGCTGCAGTGTCATAGTGGGCTGTATCAGCAGGCTGCAAGCTGCTCTGGGCCAGAAAAACAGGTGGCCAGGAAACACTGCATGAGGTTGCCTTTTAAAGAGTGCCACTGGCTTTCATGGCCAGATCCTCCTGCTCCCCCTGGCAGCTGCAGGGGGGCATAGCAGGGCAGGAGTAGGCCTGGAGCAAGCTACTCTCATAAGAAGCAAATCTGCTCCCAAATGGCTGCTCATTTAGATGCCTGCCCAGGGCTGGTTTACTGTGCAGTAAATTACTGTACAGTAAACCCAAGTAGCATTACTTGCACACATAGCTGCACCCATTGAGAAGGTAATTGCCTGCAGCTAGGCTTTTACAGCAGGGCTGTTTTATAACAACTTGTAAAGCTCACTTCAAGGCCAGCCCACCCAATTGCAATTCTCTAGCCTGTTAGCTACTCCCTGGTAAAGGAAGAGTGCACTGACAAGTGCTGTTCTTGAGAAATCAGGAAATCCAGCAACAATTCACTATAATAGATACTACATTGACCCCCACATGGCTACTTTTATAAACAAAGGCTTGACCTTACCTTTCACACTTCACACTGACAGAAATAGAATAGAGAGGAGTAAAAAGTATGGGTCCATGGAGCCAATCTACTTATTCAGTGTAGGGGGGGGCCCCACCCCCATTACTAGAAGAAGGGCTATGGCAGGGACAACCCGGTTGTCCCCTGCCTCTCCTCTCTGGGCCTTTCTTGTCCCTTTCCCCACCTGCTCCCCTCGCCCATAGCCCCTCTCCAGTGGCTATGGTGCCTCCCCCTCCCCAACACAGAGCTTACCTGATCAATGGGGAGCCAGGTTGCCAGGCAACAGCTGACCAGGAGGTCAGGGACCAGAAACACTGGAGGTAATAAGAGGGAAGGGGAAAAGAGCATCAGGGTGCCCAAAGTGAGGAAAGTCAGAGTTGCTGTGCCTGTCCCTGGAAGGAGGACTTGAGGAGTCTCTGGGTGAACCCCTATGGGAGAAAGGGGAGCCAGAGGAAGATTCACACCATGACAACTGAGTAAACTATGAGATAAGTTGTTCTTTTTTTTTTTAAATTTCTTTTGGGCTCTGAACAAGCCCCAGTGGCAGCCCAGGCAGGGCTTCTGGCACCAGCCTCAGATTTAAGTTCTAACAGAATGGGAAGCGTTCAGAGCAGGGAGCCTGAGGTCAGAGCAGCTTTGCTGCTACACTGTCAGGGCAGTTTGGATTCCCATACCACGGACCCAGAGTGGGGCCCTGAGCAGCTAGAGCAAAAGTGGCTGGGAGCAGAGGTGCCTGGCCAGACACATCTGAGAATGTGCCAGCCTTGAAGATGCACCCCAGAGTAGCCTACACTCAGATAGCAGCTCATATAGACAACAAGTTTGGAGAGGAAGGACAAGTGAAATAATGTAAAATGCAACACTCTACAATTCTGAAGAAGAGCAGAGGAAGCAAAAGCACATCCCAGAGCAGGATGATGAGGCCTGAATTATGCCCTTCCTGCTTACAGAACTTTATCTGCCTAAGCTGGCATGTAGGGGATTCTTTTTGTTGAGAATGACCTCGAGCCATTCTCCTAAAGGCATGATAAATGGCCTCAAGCCATCCTCCCAAAACAGGATAAAAGGCGAGACTGGGACTGATTTATTAGTGCTTTCTTGGAAAGGAAAATTGAAGTGAAGCTTTTAAGTAACAAGACTGTGCTAATGGTGGGGGTCATGGGGAAGGTGATGCTTATACATGCCAAACTGCCCTTTTCCCCTTCTGGGAAGACGGATGGAAGTCAGGAAGGACTGAAGCCATTAGTCAAATGGTTCCTGGAGTGGTGAAGCCTTCTCTGTGAGTGGTAAGCAGCAACCACATGTATTAGGGGAGGGGATAATCAGAGAATATGTATGGTCACTGGTTTCTGTTTTATTTTCCATCCATCAATAGGTACGGGACGTGTTGTTGTCACAAGACAGATCTCCAACCCCGGAGAACCAGCTGTCACCTGGGAGCTACGTTCTTGTAAGAGACTGGAACGAGGAGCCGCTCCGGGCCTGGTGGAAAGGCCCATATAGGGTGCTCCTCACCACCCCAACCGCAGCCAAGCTCAAGGGGATCAAGACCTGGATACACTCCAGTCGCCTGAAACCAGTGACTGGACCAAAGCAGCCTGCAGACCCTGA
>JAGPOW010000965.1:844-11524 GCA_030014935.1 Caiman crocodilus
TGTCCGAGCCCTGGTGCACGTGGCCAAGCTCTCAGTTCCCACCGCCCCAGGGCCACGAGCCCCACATTAATGGGGGAGAAAAGACCTCCTTTGTGTTAAACTGCCGCCTGCTCACCCCACGTGCGCCCTCATCCCTCCTGCCCTTCTCTGCACGCTCTCCGCCCTTCCACCTCTTTCTGGAGATGCAGGGCCCAGCACGGGCACAGGATTCGGGGCTTAGCCGGGAGCCCGGGCACGACGGCCCCTGCCTGGCCCCGGCCCCTGCTCAGCCCCCGCTCCCGCCTGGCAGGCCCCGTGACGGCGCTGACCACATACCCGCAGCGGCCTCTGGTGCTGTCGGCCGCGCAGGACGGGACGCTGCGCACCTGGCACCTGCAGACGGCGGACCAGGTGGACGAGGTGGCGGTGGAGGGGCCCGTGGTGCGGCTGCAGGCGCCCGCCAGGAGCGGCTGCCTCGTGTCGCTGGGCGGCAGCGCTGTGGACCTGTGGCGGGTGAATGAGCTGTACACCCTGCACACGCGGCTGGGCGCCGCCGTCACGCAGCTGCACGTGCCCGCCCCGGGCGCCGGCTTCCCGCCGCGGGCCGTGTGCGTCTGCGGGGACGCGGCCGTGCGCCTGGTGGCCGCCAGCACCGGGCAGGTGCTGTCTGTGCTGCGGGTCGAGCCGCCGCGCCCGGTGCTGCACGCGGCCTACTGCCTGCCCCGCGAGACCCTCCTGGTGCTGCTGCAGGGCGGCCAGCTGCTGCGCGCCAACGCGGCCGTCAGCCCCATGGCCGTGCAGCTCGTGGGGCCGGCCCCTGCCCGGGCCTGCTCCCTGCTGCTCTACAGCCACGTGGCAGACGGCGCCGCGGCCCTCGCCCGCTGGCGGGAGGTGCTGGAGGAGCACGGCGACTGCAAGCACTGGTACCGGCTCCCGGTGCACCTGCAGGAGAAGAACCGGTGAGCGCCCGGCCCAGGGACGCGGGATGCTCCGGGGAGGGGCTGGCCTGGCTGCCGCCGGGCGTGGGATCTCGGCGCGGGCCAAGGGTGCATGTCGCCGGCAGGTACTTGCCGGTGGTGGGGTGCGAGGACGGCCGGCTGTGCGTGCTGGACTGGCTCTCGGGCCGGGCGCAGTGCCGGCTGGAGGCGCACGGCTCGCAGAGGGTCACCGCGCTCGCCGCCTACCCCGACCGCAGCGCCCTCGTGTCCGCAGGTGAGCCCGCGCCCCGCCCCGCCCCGCGCGAGACCCCCGTGCCCCGGGGGGGGAGAGGGTGTCTAGGAGCAGCGGTGTCGCCCCGCGCAGGCGAGGACTGCGTGGTGCAGGTGTGGCGCGTCTTCCCCTACGCCGAGGACTGCCTGAGCCCGCTGCTGCGCTTCGCCTGCCCGCACCCCGCGCTGCACATGTGCGCCCTGGGCAGCACCCTGGCCGTGGCCCTGCACGACCCCGACAGCGCCACGTACCGCGTCGCCCACTACGACCTCCAGGCCCGCGCCCGCCGGCGCCACCCGCCCGAGGACGACCCGCTGGACGAGATCACCGGTGGGCTCGGCAGCGCCCCCGAGCTCCCTTGGCCAGGGGGTGCTGAGCCCCCGGGCCGGGACGCCCCGGGTCACGGCTGCTCCTCTCCCCCAGGCCTCTGCTGCTGCCCCCAGCTGGAGCTCTTCGCCTCGTCCAGCCGGGACGGGTCGGTGAAGGTCTGGGACCGCCGCAACCAGCTGCTGCGGTGAGGCCGGGCCCTGCGCCCTGGTGCTGGGGGGCCGGGGTCTCCCCCCCTCCGCGCCCCCATCCTCCCACTGTCCCGGTTCCTCTCTGCCTCGGGGTCCTGGAGCCCCACGTGCCCCCTGCGACGGACTCTGCCCCCCGCGCCGCCTGTTGCCCCCCCGCCTTCGCGCTCCACGTGTGCGGGTTCGATCCTCCCCACGAGGCGCCGGGGGCTGCAGCCGTATCCATCGCGGGGGCTGCGCTGTGCGGCCCCAAGGTCGCACGCAGGGTTTGTCCCGGGGGCTGGATGGGTCTGATCCTGCCCCAGGGAGCCCACCTCCGGCCATTGCTGCCCCGCAGGCACCTGAAGCTGAACACCGTCCCGCACAGCCTGGCCTTCGCGAACGACCACGGGGACCTGCTGCTGGGCATCGAGCGGCACCTCTACCGCATCCAGCACAGCAAGTACCTGCCCCGGTGCTACCTGCTCAAGGTGCCCGAGACCACCCCCCGGGCAGGCGCGGGGGCAGAGCTCCGGGCTGGGTGCCCCCATGGCGGTGCCCAGAGGGGTGGGGAGATGCTGAGCGGATGCCCCCTGCGCTGCCCCCCCCACGCCCTGCCAGCTGCCCCGCCGCGGCCAGCGGGACTCGGGGCCCTCGTCTCCCGCAGCTGGTGTGCAGGAGGCTTGCGGAGCCCACCCAGGACCCGACGCTGTCCGTGTCCGTGGTCGATGCCCTGCTGCAGCCTCTGCCCTGGGACCCTGCAGCGGGGCTGCAGCTGGAGGCCCCGACACCCGCAGGCCGGTGAGTGCTGGTCCAGGACAGCCGTGCCTGGCAGCTCCCCCCGGCGTCTGCCCTGGGCCCCGAGCAGCCTGCCTTTGCCCCGGGGCACCCGGCCGCGCTGACGACCTGCCCCTCTCCCGCAGGCTGCGCCTGCCCACGCTCCGCTGGCAGCTCCCGGCGCGCCAGGACCCCGCGCGGCAGCAGCAGGAGATGGAGGAGGTACTGGCTGCAGGGCAGGCGACGGGCCCCTGCGCTGGACGGGACCTCGCTCGGCCCCCATCGCTGCCGGGCAGAGCCACGCAGGGTCTCTCCAGGCTCTGTGCCCCCTTCCCAGCTGGAGGCAGGGTCCACCATGGCGGGGGCCTGTTGCACCCTGGGGTGCAGTGGTGACCACCGCGCCTGCTTGTGCTCCAGCCTCCCCCATGGGCTGGTGCCAGGGGCTCTGCCAAAGGCCCCGCAGAGCATCCTGATGCCACCTCTTGCTGCCCCCAGGCCTGTGCCCAGCTGGCCGCGCGGGACCTGGACCTGCAGCTGCTGCGCGAGGGGAAGCTGAGGGCCGGCCGGCCGCCGCAACGCAGCCAGGAGCTGCGGGACGAGGCCTTTGAGCGGTACCTGCAGATCCTCTATGGGCGGCAGCTCCGTGTCCAGGTGCTCCCAGCAGGGCCGGGGCGGGGTGGGCTTGGACGCAGCGGAGCCGGGGCGTGCAACAAGCTGCTGCGTGGGGAGGGGATCTGCTGCTGCTCCATGCGGTGGGGGGTCTCCCAGCACGGGACGCCCACTGCGCCCTGAATCCAGTGTGGTGGGAAGGTGGCAGGGGCTGCTGGTACGCCCTGGTCAGTGGGGTATGGGTGCAGCCGGCACGGACCCGCAAGTGATGAAAGTGCCCCCCTTCCCCCTGCGCCCCCCCAGATCTCTGAGCAAGACACCTTCGACGCGGACCGCGTGCTGGAGGCCTGCCTGCACGGAGCCGACCCCTCGGCCGTCGGGGACCTGCAAGCTCTAGACACGTTCCTGGGGGCCTTCCCGGAGCCCTCCGCGGACAAGGCAGCGGGGCAGGAGCTGCAGGTTGGTGGGCGCTCAGGGCGGACGGGCAAGGGCTTGTCCTCGCTGCTGGAAGGCGGGCGCCGGGCGGGCAGGAGCGCACGGCATGGTGCGGGGCGCTGGAGGGGCTGCCACGCGTGTTTCTCTCCCAGGTCTTACCAGCTCCAGGCAGGAATAGGATCCTTTGTGTGTGAGTGCGTGTGTGTGTGTGTGCGTGCACAAGCACCACTGGCACGCATAGGTGATGGGCATGTGATGGAGAAGGTGGATACATGTGCATGCGTGTGGAAGGGGCGTGTGCACAGGGCTGGGTGTGAAGTGGTGTTTCCAGGGGTGAGAGCTCTTTCCCCCTCATGTTCTGTGCTGCACACCTCCCCACCCACTGGGTGCTCGCACGCTCCCTGGAGCATCATGCAGGGGTACGGTGCACACAGGGCTCAGGCAGGGCTCACGCGCACCTGCAGGGAGGCTGCTCCAATGCTCTGTAATCACAGCGCATTACAGCTGGAGTGTACCGTGCAGTGGTACAGGAGCATGTGCATGCCCCTCGTGCAGTGGCACAGTGGTGCTCACACTCTCCCTGGTGCACACTGCAGTGGTACAGTGAGCATGTGCATGCCCCTGGTGCCTCGTGCGGTGTTACAGTGGTGCTTGCACGCTCCCTGGTGCACCGTGCAGTGGTACAATGCATGCTCACACATTACCTGGTGCACTATGGAGTGGTCCAGCAGGTGCTTGCACACTCCCTGATGCACACTGCAGCCACGCTTTGCCCCAAGGTCCCAGCCACTGACGCTGCCTCGTTGAAGGCCCCGAAGTCTCGCCCGCGCAGGAGCCCTCCCCAAGCTGTCTCGGTGCCCGTGCTCAGCGCCCCCCAGGTCCAAACGCAGAGGAGCCTCCAGCTCCCGCCCGCACCGCAGCTCATCAAAGGCTTCTTCCCCTCCCAAATTGCGTTCTTCGCCAACATCCAGGTGAGGCCACCAAGCCAGCCGCCCCTCTGGCCTGCCCCGGCCGTAGCTGGGCTGCCGCACCCCTTCCGGGCAGCCGTGCCCTGGCCCTCGTGCCTTGGGGCGGGAGGTGGGTGGGGGTCTAGCTGGGGGGGTGACCCACGCCCCCCTGCTCGCAGGACCCGACGCTGCCCAGGCTGTCGTCCGGCTACCTCCCCAACTCGGTGGCAGTGAGGCACCTGTGGGAGCAGCAGGGCTCGGTGCATGAGGGGCTGCAGCCGGATGTGTTGCAGGTACGTTTGGGCCCGGAGCTGGGCCTGCTCCCCTCCCCTCCGCTCCCCTCCGCTCCCCTCCCCTCTCCTGAGGGGTCTCAGCACCTCCTGGGGCATCCTGCCCGGCTGCCTCCTCGGTTTAGCCCCGAGTCCCTGGAGCTCGGAGGTCACGAGACCCTTCCCATGCTCCTTCCGGCGGCCGGCCGACACCGCAGCCCCTTGGCCCTGAGCCTCAGAGACGGGGAGGCGCTGAGGTAGCTCCCCGTTCCCCGCCAGGCGCCAGGGAGTGGAGAGGTCCTTGCCCAGCACCAGGGCTGGTCTGTCGAGGAGGAGGAGGAAGAAGAGGAGGAGGAGGAGGAAGAGGAGGAGGAGGACGAGGAAGAAGAGGAGGAGGAAGAAGAGGAGGAGGAAGAAGAGGAGGAGGAGGAAGACATCCAGGCAGCATCCAGCACGTCCTGGTTTGTGGAGGTGAGCAGGACCGGACGCCGGGTGTGGACAGCGGAGTGGGACCAGACCTCACGGCCCCGGGCCAGAGCTGCCCACACCTGCAGGGGTGAAGGGAGCTGCGGGCATGTCCTGCCTGGCACCCCCCCCGGGACCCAAACCAGAGCTGCCCCCGTGGCCACGGGGCCGGGCAGCTGGAGGTGGTCTCCAGAGTCTGGACCTGCCCTGGGTCTCCCCACGGGCTGCAAAGCACGGCGGGGCGTGGGCTGGGGCGCAGCGCCGGCCCTGCCCCTGCCCCTGCCCCAGCCGCGCTGGTTTCTGCCCCTGTTCGACCTCCCCTGCCCCGTCTCCACGCGCTCCTGGCCTCGCCGTGCCCGCTCTGCTCTGACGAGTGCCGGGCTCGGCCCAGGCTGCCGCGCTCGTGACACGTGCTTCTCTGTTGGTGACCCAAAGCCGGTGTCGGCGCCCGTGTCGGAGAGCTCCCTGGGACGCACGTCCTCCCACGCCCGCGGGGCCCCGGCCCAGGTGAGCGGCCGTGTGCGGCGCTCCCCTCCCGGCCTCCTGCCCCGGTGCCGCGCACCTGCCCAGCTCCTGCGCGTGCCTCTCCTGCCGTCCTGCGCCTCCCGCTTGCTTTGCTGGAGGCTCGGCGGTTCTCGCCTCCCTGGGGACGACGTGGAAGGATCCCGGGGTTGATGGCTCGGACCGGGCGGCCGCCGGCCCAGCTCCTCGGAGCCCGGCGAATAGCCCCTGCTCCGGGCTGGCTGCGGGGCGGGGAGCTCTGAGCCTGCACCGTGCGCATGGCCCGAGGCATCCCCACCGGCCCCGCTTTCTGCAGCCGCGCGGGCTCCCGCGCCGCCCCTGCCTCGCTGCCAGCTCCTAACGCGTGTCTGTCTGTGACCCAAAGCCCGTGCCGTTGCCCCTGCCAGCGCGTGTGCCACGGAGCGCACGAGCCCATTTGCCCTTCCACGCCTCCGTCTTCGAGCTCCAGGTCCAGGTGAGCGTCTGTGCATGGGGCTCCTGTCCCGCCTTCGCAGCACGCCCCAGTGCTTTTCCTGTCCTGGCTTCGCAGCGCTGCCATCAGCTCTCCCGCCGCTCCGCCTGCGCCTCCCATCTGCACCCCGGCTTCGCCGTCCCTGCCCCTGCTCTGGCCAGAGCCCTCGGCCCCTTTCCCCGCCCGCTCTTCTCCTGCCCGTCACCCAGAGCGCGGGACGGGCTCCCGGGAGCCAACGGGATGACCCTGCCTGCGCCTGCTTCGCTCGGGCACGCGCTTGTTCAAGCCCCAGAGCCTGCCCACACCCACGTGAGCATCCACGCGCGGGGCTCCCGTCCTGGGCTTCACCTGCCTTCGCACCCGCCTCTCCCCTGGGTCCCGTTCGGTCCCAGCCTCCTCGTCCGCTCCCGCTGCTGCTGCTGATGCTGCTGCACTCCCCCGGCTCTGCCCACCCTCGCCCCGGCCCCGGCCCCGGCCCCTTCCCAGGCTTGGCCTCTGCATTGCTGCTCCTGCCCATCCCAGCCATGCTGGGGGCTTGGCTGCTGCTCTGGCGAGGGGATGGGAGGATCTGGGGGCCGGGGCCCAGCCTAGCACCTCCATCCTGGCCCCTGGCCCTGGATGGAGCGGAGCTGCAGCTGACAGCCGCTCCGAGCCCCAGGTGCAGCCCCGGGGTCCCAGCCCTCTCCGCATCCCGGGACCCACGCCGCCCTGGTGCAACTCAGCCGCGCGGCGCCGGGGCCCTGGGCTCTGCTCTGGGAGGAGCCGGTCTGTGCACACACCTGGCCCGGGCCAGCTCCCCGTCCCCGTCCCCGTCCCTCCAGCCGTGCTGGGAGCTGACGTCCAGGTGCTGCCACTGGCCCCCGGCGGCCCCGCTCCTGACCTGCCTCTCTCTGATTTAACGGAGAAGCCAGTGCCGTGCCGCGTGCCAGGCCGTGCGCTGCCCCGTGCCTCCCCCCCGGAGCCAGACCGGCCGCAGCCCCAGGTGAGCGCCTCTCCTGCGCCGCGGCCCCCGCCCCGCTGCCCCGAGCCCCCAGCCCCCTGCCTGCGCTCTGCGCTGCGGCCCCTCCGCGTCCTGCTGAGCCCCGAGTCACCGGGCAGCGAGCCCCACGGTGCTGAGCCATGGGCCGGCTCTGGGGCACGGTCGTCCGCCCCCCTCGTCGCGCGCCTCTCCCTGCTTGCACCGGAGAAGCTGGCGCTGCCCGATGCCGCCAGAGACCCCGGTGTCGGCCGGGACCGTGCAGAGGGGTGCAGCCGGGTAACTGCGGCACGGGGGGGTCCCTCCGGTCTCTTCACACAGCCGCGGGGTCGAGGGAAGCAAAATCCCCCAGTCCAGACCAGTCTGAGCAGGGGGAAATGCCCAGTGCAGGGGGGCAAGACCCTCCGGCCGGGTCGGTGCCGCAGGAGCACTGTCCGCGGCCCCGACACCCAGCGCCTCTGGGGGAGGCTTAAACCCCCTGACACGTCTGCTCAGAGATGGTGCCGATGCGCGGTGCAGGGCAGGTCGTGGCAGCCCGTGTTCGCGGTGCCCAGGCGGGCAGGCCTCCCGTGACGAGATCCCGGCCCCCGCTCGCTGCGGGGCCGTGCTCCTGCGTGACGCAGCTGGCGGGGGTTTCTGTCTGGGGGCGATGCCGTGCCCGCCTCGGGCCCCAGGGGAGCACAGGGTGCCTCCCCCTTGCGGGACGCCAGGACGTGGCCCTGCCGCCGTCCGGACACGGAGCCTGGCTGCATCCTCGGGGACCCTCGTTACCTTCTCCCTCTCATCAACCACGGCCTGGGCTGCCTTGGTTCCCGACACGCTTTACAAAACGCTGTCTTGGCCACAGCTCTGCCAGCCTGGGACGTGGCCTTCCGGGGCAGGGCGGGACAGGCAGCCACGTCTTCACCTTCCCCTCCGTCCTCGCTCCGCTGCGCGGGCGCTTCTCCCGTGGGTCGGGCCGGCCCGGGCCGGTGCCTCCCCCCCGGGTCCGCGCTGCACGCCTGTTTCTGGCGGTCGCCGTCGCTCTTGCACGGAGCCACGAAGGGCCCGAGGCCGAGCTGCGCTCTTTTCCGGGTGCGGAGCTGTGGGTTTGCGGCCGGCTCGGGAACGTCTCGTGCCGTACCGGTGCGCTTGGCGCTGCGCGCCGCTCCTGCTGAGCCGAGTGTAGAGCAGGGCGTGCGATGGGGCAGGCTGGCCCGCGACCCTCTCCCCGGCCCTTGCATCGCTCGCCACCGCCTCCCGCCACGCTCGGGCCCATCGAGGAGCGCTCGGTTGCACGGGGCAGCGGTCTTCGATCTTTGCGAAGGACCGACTTGTTCGTCGTGTCCGCTCGGGCGGCCAAGGACAGGGGCTGGCGTCCTCGGCGATCCGCTCGGGCTCCACCTCGCCCATCGGTCCTCGTGCCCGCGGCCTGGAGCGCTGCCCAGAGGGCAGGACAGAGCCACGCACAGGGGCCAGGGCTGGCATGGCATGGCAGGGCTGCTGGGCACGCAGGCAGGCAGGGTCGGTGCGGGGGGCACGGGGAAGGTTTGCAAGCACGGCAGGGCCGCCTGCTGCTCCAGCCCCAGCTGCTGCCTCCCGTCCCCTTCCGCTGCAGCCCGGGCCACGAGCTTTCCTGACGGAGCTGGAGGAGCCGGCGTTCCCCGAGGACGGAGCCGTGCCGCCCTTCCTGCTGCCGTTCCAGGACGCGGAGTGGTTCAAGCAGGTTTACGACCACCTCCGCTCCATGGTGAGACCCGAGCCACGGGGACGAGACCATGGGCAGCCCGCTGCAGCAAGCCCCTGCCCCGCTTCTGCCCCTCCGGCAGGCGGGTTGAAGCCCCCGGGCCGCCACGCGGGAGGGGCTGCAGGTGGCCCCATTCACGGCTGCCCGGTGCCGCGAGGCTGGGCAGGGCCAGGTCCTCGTGCGAGGCGTGATTGTGCTGCCATCCCGCACCGGACTGTGGTCACCGGGGCCGGCAGTGCCGCTTTGCACAGCCGTGGCAGGAGGCAAGGCGGTCGTGGCCTGGCTTCACGGGCGTGCCTCCACACCCCCGCAACCTGGGCACCCCCAGGCTTGCTTGGGGGAAGTCACAGGCAGAGAGGCTCCTTGAAACACTCCCTTCCTCCTTGCCAGGGCTTCCCACCGGACCTGAGCGCGAGCGAGGCGGTGAGGAAGCTGCTGGAGGTGCTGCCTTCTGCCGGGTACGCTGCCAAGACGGATATAGTCAGCGCCGTCGTGGCGCTGCGCGAGCAGCTGGGTGCGGAGGACGGCAGCGAGGTCCACGCTGCCCTGCTCGCCGCGCTGAACCCAAGCCACCCACCCACGCTGCAGGTGAGCCCCGGCCGTGCCGTGCCGCGCCGCGCTGGGGGTCTTGCCCGCTCTCCCAGGATCGGGGCCGGCTCACGCTCGGCCTGCCTTCTCTCCACCGCGGCACAGACGCAAAGGAAGTTTGTGCTGGCTGCCCTGCGTGCCCTCCTGGCCTTCTGCAGAGACAGCAAGGAGCTGCTGGTGGAGCTCATGGCCTGCTTCCTGCAGACGCCCATCACCCGCAGGCGAGCGCGGGGTGACCGGCGGGGTGGACGGGCTGGGGCACGGAGCCACGGACGTGTCCGGGGAAGTCTTTTCCCTGAGGCCGGAGGGAGCTTTGGCCTTTGGCTGCCGGGCTTGGGCACAAGGAGCACTGGGCGCAGGGTTTGGCCCCTCCTGAGCTGGCGTACGTGGTGCTGTGGTCACGGGATTGCCTGGCTCGCCCCAGTCGCTGGCAGGGTCCTGAGCTTTGCAGGGGCAGTCACAACGGCCGAAGCCGGGAAGTAGCCCTGTCCTGGCGGCTTCCCCGGCGCGGCTGTCCTGCGCCCTTCGAGCCATAGCCGCGGGAACCGGGGGGCTCCGAGCTCCGGCCTGGGGCTCAGCCATCCTCGTGCCTCCATCGGCGGGTGTTTTCCAGGGCAGGAAAGGAGCGGGGATTCAGCACAGTTTGCTGTGGCTGCTTGGAGCAGGGAGAAGGGGTAGATTTCGGGGCCGGGTGGCGGGGGGTCTTGCCCAGAGCAGGACAGACATGGAGAAGCCTGGGCTCTCGGTGACCACGGCCTGCAGCAGCCCGAGGGAGGAAGGACCCTTCCCCTTCCCCTTCCCCTTCCCCTTCCCCTTCCCCTTGGCCGTGCAGGGCACCAGGACACGCAGCTCCAGCTCCTCCGTGCAGCGGGCAGGAGGACGACTGTCCCTGCCAGCTGGGGACCTGGCACGCGGGGGGTCAGCACCCGGGTCTCCTGGCATCCTCAGCCCCTCGCCTCCCCTGCTCTGCTCCCAGGGGCCCCGTGAAGGACCTCTTCCTGGAGCTGGGCCTGCAGGATCCGCGCAGCTACTTCTACGCGGAGATGGACGCGTGGGACTTCTGCGCGGAGGAGGAGGTCAGCAAGGCGGCGGTGCGGCGGCGGTGCGCGCGGTGGCTGGAAGGCGTGATGCGGAGCTTCCAGGTGCGGCGCTTCCTCCGCTGGACGCTGGACGCGGGCAGGGTCGGGTTTCCTGTCCCCGGGGGAGGACCAAGTAGCCCTGGCAGGAGAGCAG
>JAGPOW010000965.1:18082-28336 GCA_030014935.1 Caiman crocodilus
TCCCTCAGCCTCCCCTCACCAGTCCTGTCCCCCAACCCCACAACCATTTCCATTGCCCTCCGCTGGACTCTCTCCAATGTGTCCACATCCTTTCTGCAGTGGGGGCCACAGCTGGACACGACTCCAGATGTGCCCTCCCCAGTGCTGAATAGAGGGGAAGGATCACTGCCCTCCGTCTGCTGGCAACACTCCTACCGATGCAGCCCGGGATGCCGGTCGCCTTCCTGGCACAAGGGCACACTGCCGGCTCCTGTCCAGCTCCTTGTCCCCTGTCCCCCCAGGGCCTTTTCTGCAGAGCTCTGCCCAGCCCGTAACTCCAGCCTTCACTCGGTGAGCACACACTTCCAGCCTCTGCTTCTGACACGTGACCTCTGTACCCGTGATCATAACTTCCCTGCATGACTCCGGAATGGATGTGGTGTTGCAGACGAGGTCTTGCCAGTGCCGTGTGCATGGGCATTAATACTTCCCTGTCTGCTAGGATTACGTTGCCTGACATGTCCTGAGGCTACGCGGTCTGTTTCATAGCCACCTGGCCTAGATGGCTGTCTGTCCTCTAATGATCCTTGCCTCTATAGCAGCAGTGCTTCCTATTGATCCTGAAGTGCCTTGCTTCACATTTTGTACTGTAGTTTATCCCATCTTTATTTCATCCAAGTCTTTGTGTCTGATATTCCGATCCTCCTCTGTGTGGACAATGCCTCCCAGCATTTTGTTAACGCTGACTCGCTTGTGCCAAGACGATTCATGGAAATAGTAAATAAAAACGGACCCAAGGTAGAAGTCTTTGGGAAGACTGTTTCTGACCTCCCTCCTGCCTGGTTGTTCGTCTTTCAAGCTAACCCACTCTTGTCCTTCCTTGCTTATCTTCCAGGTACCAGCAGCATCTTTCGAACTTCAGGAAATGTTGCTGACCGTAAAGCTAATGTTGAGCAGAGGTGGAGATGGCAGCAGGCAGCATTGCTCTACGTGCAGCCTCTCTTGGCCCCCAGCCGCAGTCTAGGCTGCCTAGAGGGGTCTTGTTTGGGAAGGGGAAAATTTACCTGTATGGGAGGGGGGTTGTTAGTGCTCAGCCTGGCAGAGCTGTGCTGGTGGGAGCCCTGGAGCTCCCTGGGCCTGGCCAGTGCCAAGGCTATGATTAGAGAGAGGAGTAGCTAATACTAATGAGGTACCAAAAGCTGAAATGGGCACAGTATTAGCAGGCAGGCTTAAACGGGTTTAGGCAGTGCCTTTAATGTGGAAAGCAATGGGATTGCTGGATTTAATTGGCTGCCTGCCTTGCTGCTGACATTTTAAGTGGCTTGCATTGTATTTTGTGCGAGTCTTAGTAAAATGGATTAATAGAGTCTGTTTCCCACCCCCACAAGCACTCAGCCAGCATGAATGTGTTTAAATATAGCTTGCTTGTGCCGTGATAGCTAGCTTGCTTTTCAGGAAGAAAGTGTGCCTAGCTCCTCTGCCTTTGTGTGCTTGACTTGCATGCTGGCTCTTACTGGATGCCTTGCAGCGGTGCAGCGCGCTCTTCACCTCTTCTGTTCATTGCACCAATGCAGTTGTATGCTAGGGAGAGCTGGGTGCAGCCAGTGGCTGTGGCCCCTGCGGGTACCAGAGGCGTGGGCAAGGGTAGCAGAAAGGTCCTGGAAGCTAAATTTGGGCTGGTAGGTAGGAGCTGGTAGCCCAGGCCCTCCCTGAGAGCATTTCTCTGAAATGCTTCCAGTGCCACGTGCAGGGCCAGCTAGACAGGCTGTGCTCTAGTCTCCACGCGTGGCTGGGATGATGGCGTAGGGAGGAAGGGCTTAGGGTGATTAGGAGCTGGGAATGGCAGGGAGCCTATCCAGCAGGGCTGGTCTTCACCTGAGCCAAAATGGTACCAAACTGCTGGCATATAACATTAGGAAGGCGGTAGAACGGCTTTTAAACTAAAGGTGAAGGCAAAGCTGTTTGGTGCAGAGCAGCCCACAGTTCGCATTGACATGCTCTGTGGGGGTGAAACCATAAATGAGGTGAATAAGAAACGGAGAAAGCAAGCATAACTCCCTTTAATGATTAAAAGGTCACTCAGAAGCAGCTGACCAGGCAACAATTTAAAAATACGGGTGTTTTTATACGAATGCTAGAAGTCTAAGAACAAAGGTGGGGGGACATGAATGTTTAGCTGGAAATAATGATAGTGATCTAACGTGCGTCTCTGAAACGTGCTGGGATGGGAAATCAATGGGATGCTGTACAGCCAGGTACAAAATCTGCAGGGATGATAGGATACGTCATCCTGGTGGTGGGGGAAGAAGAGTCTACATCAAAGACTCCCGCAGATAAACTAAGGTCAATTTTTCAGCTGATAAGAGAGGTCCTGTAAAAATCTGTGGGTAGAAATTCCAAGTTTCAGTTAGAAAAAAGTATGTCTGGAAATATAGTATCCATCCTGGTCTGGGGATCAGAGCAGCGAGCTACAAAGGCTAAGGGAGATGAGAGAGAGTCTACGACAGCAGCAAACCCAGAGATAATGGAAGACTTCACCTCTCCACAAACAGACGGGCCAGCGTAACACCAGGCCCTGCGGCATGCAGAGACCAACTTTCTTGAAGTTGTAAAAGACTGCTTGCTGCGGCAGTCGGTTCTGGGAGCTCCCAGAGGAAAGGCTGCACAGGATTTGGTGCAAAGGGCCAGTGTTACTGAGCCACTCCGCAGTAGTGACCGCAATGCACTTGCGTTTGACGTGCTTGGAGGGAGGGAAGAAGACAATCTACTATAGTCTTTAGCTTTAACAAGGGAGACAATATCCAAATGGGGAAGCTGGTTAGACTGAAAAGGGGCCTCTGAGGAGGTGAAGAATGTGCAAACAGCATGGGACTACTTGATGTCCTTGTTGCAGTGGGAACCGCTTCATGTCTTAGGGCTGTCAGTGGTCAGACAGCTGGCGGTCACAAACGGCATGTGGTGCTGCTGCCCTGCTCTGGACAGGTGTTCTCAGTCGTCCATTGAAAAAAAGCAGGGGCCACCACTTATGTCCGGGTGGCTGGGCGCCAGAGGTTCATCAGCTAATTGTGTGGGACAATGAAAGAGAAAACAGGGTGTGCACGTGACGGTCAAAGGGCCAAAATGAGTGCTTCCCTAGGGGATACTGAGCAGAGCGCCCCAGACAGCGCCGACCAGCTCACAAATCGAGGGAGCTCGCCGGCGGCTACTGCCCAGTGGTACTCTGCCCAGAGACGCGCGCGGAGGACACAAAGGAAAAATGCCCCGAGGTCTCCGGGAGCCTTCCTGGCCAGAGCCTCCCACCTGCATAGCCAGATGATGAGCTTGGCCAGAGCCAGGAGGAGGTTGACCAGGAGGTCCTGGGTCTTGGGGCGACGGATGGGGTGTGTATAAATCAAAAGGTGCGGGGAGTAGTGCAGAAGTGCTCAGGAACACTCTAGTAGAGGCACAGAGCAGGTGCATGCTGCCAAGCAAAAAAAAAAAAAAGGAAAGCGGATCAAAAGACAGCCAGCGTGACTTAATGGCAGAGGTGCCGAGGCAACAAGCAGAAGAAAAGGCTTCTTTGAAAAACTGGAAGTCAAAAGCTAATGAGGAAAAAAAAAAGCATAAGCTATGGCATTAAATGTCAAACTGCAATAAGACAAGCTAAGACAGAATTTGGGGCGAAACTTGCTAGAGACACAAAAGGTAGCAGTAAAAATTCCTTTGCATTAAAAGGTGAAGCCCTGCCAGGGAGTCGACTGGGCCCTTGGACGATCCGGGTGTAAAAGGGGCACTGAAGGATGACAGGGCCATTGCTGAGAAACTAAATGCAGTCTTTGCACGTGGCTTCATTGTGGAAGATGCTAAGGAGATTCCCTCCGCAGATCCACTCCTCTGCAGGGCCTAGCCGGCGGAGCTGACCCACACGGAGGTTTCAGTACATGAGGTCCTGGACTAAACGGTACCAAATCACCAGACCCTGATGGCAGTCGTCCGAGGGTCCTGAAGCAGCTCAGCGCAGAAATTGCTGAGCTTCTAACTGTGGCATGCAATCTACCCCTAACTGCAGTCTTGGTACCCTCTAGAGCCTTTTTAAAATTTGGGAGTCACATTGGCAAGGCTCTAAAGGGGATGCCAGGAACGACAGGCCAGTGAGCCTGACCTCTGGTGCTGGAAGATGGATAGAAACACTAATAACAATCAAATATTCAGCACATGGGTGAATGTGACCGGCTGAGGAGGATTCAACACAGCTTTATCAGAGGGGAATCATGCCTTGCCAACCTACTAGCATTCAGTAGGTGATCCAGTTGACTCGGTGTATTTGGACTTCCAAAAAGCCTTTGGCAAGGTCCCCCATCAGAGACTTTTAACGAAGTTAAGTGGTTATGGGATTACAGGGAGTGTCCACTCATGGATTAGAAGCTGACAAACAAAGCAAGAGTGAGTATCAGTGGCCAGATTTCAGGGAAGACAGAAGAAAGCAGAGGGTTCCCCGGGGATCTGTTCTGGACCGGGCTCCCAAGGGAGGTGGTGCTCTCCCCTACCGTGCGGGTCTTCAGGAGGAGGTTGGATCTGCATCTAGCTGGGGTCATCTAGACCCAGCACTCTTTCCTGCCATGCAGGGGGTCGGACTCGATCTATTGAGGTCCCTTCCGACCCTAGCATCTATGAATCTACGTTGGGCCCGGGGCTGCTTAACCTATTAATGATTTGGACAAGGAGGTGAGCAGCGAGGGGGCCAGACTGGCTGATGACACAAAGTTATTCAAAGCGGTAAAGACCAAGGTGAACACTGAGGAGCTCCAGAAGGATCTGGCATGACTGAGCCACTGGGCAGCTACAGGGCGGATGCAATTCATTGTGGATAAGCATAAAGTGATAACTCAAACCCTGCCCACACGCGGCTGGGCTGTGCATTAGCTGGTAGCACACGGGGAAAAGACCTGGGAGTCGCTGTGGGCAGTTCACCAAAAACATCAGCTCGGAGCCCAGCAGCCTGCCAAAAGGCAAACAAAGTCTGCAGTGCGAGGCAGCTGCACAAAAGGCCAGGGCAGGTTTGGGCTGCATCAATAGAAGCACGAGGTGCAAGATGCTGGCGGTGATGGTGCCTCTGCTCAGCACCGGTCAGGCCTCGCCTGCATCCTGTGGGCATGTTTTAACACGGACGGGGAGAAGTGAGGGGCCAGAGGCAGCAACAAAGACGATCAGGAGCTTGGGAAGCAGGTCACGCCAGGAGGGGAGGAAGGAGCTGGGCACAGTCGGTTGGTGGAGAACGTGTTAAGAGGGGACATGATGGCAGTCTGCAAATACCCGGGGGGCTTGCATAAAAGGGGGGAAGCACCTCTTCTCTCGCTGCAGCGAGGAGGACACAGACCAGTGGCATGCAAGGTTAGAGATCTGGAAAAACTCCTTCACTGTCAGAACAGTGAAGCAGTGGGACAGACGCTCGGGGAGGGGGGAACCGCCATCCGTGGAGGTGTTCAAGGAGAGGGTGGGCAGCCACTGGTCAGGATGATCGGGGTGTGGTGTTCTGCCATGAGGATTTCTCAAGGTTCCCGGCTGTGCTGGTTGTACCCCCTACCTTTTGCTCCTTGTGTTGGGGTTTTTAAGCCTCCCCCAGAGGTGCTGGGTGCTGCAGCCAGGGCCGGGGCTGGGGCTGGGCCGGGCCAGTGCTCCTGCTGGCACCAGCCCCGCAGGGTCCTGGCTGGAGGGTCTTTCCCTGGTGCTCAGGCTCAGCCTGACCATCATATTTGAGGTCAGGAAGGGATTTTACTCCATGCTCAGGTTGGTATGGGGGGGAACGTTGCATTCCTCTCTAGCAGGGGCACAGCCTTTTTACCTGGGATCTCGTGGACCTCTGTTGACAGCATTTCGTAGAAGCAGGTCGTTGGCTGCCACGGTCCCCCTGCTCTGCCTGCGGCAGGCCCAGGGTGATGCCCGGTGCTGTGTCAGGGTTGATAGTAGTCTGGCTTAGTGTTTAGAGCATGGTTGGTCTGGGCCGGTTTGCACAGGGCTGATCCTGCTTCAAGCAGGGGTGTGGGCTACATGTGACCTTTGGAGGTCCCTTCCAGCCCCCCGTCTCTTTGATCCCGGGAAAATGCCTGCGATGATTAAGAAGGGAATAATAGAACAGAAAATATCACGATGCCCCTTTATAAACCCATGGTGCGGCCACGCCACAAACTCGTGCCTAGCTCTGGTCTCCACACCTCAGAAAGGCCCCGGAGGTGCTGGAAAAGGTGCAGGGATAGCGACGGGGGTGACGAGCGGCATGGAGGGGCTTTCCTGGCACCTGGGCTGACGAGTCTGAGCTAGGACCAGGAAGGCCGGCAGTTCAAGCCTGGGTGTGGGCAAGTGATCCCCGTTCTTTCCTGGTCTTGTCTGATGTAGGGGTTTGCATGTGGAGCTCCTGGCAGATAGGTTGTGAGTTCAAGGCTGGGTGTAGACCCTGAGACTCAGCTGGGAAGTGGGTCCCTGGTGCGTGTGAGGAAAGCTTTTGTCAGGGGAATAGCTGAGAAGGGAGAGCGCTCGCTTAGCAGGCGAGAGGGGGCAGGATCAGTGCCTGCCTTCTCCAGATCACCCTTCTGGCAGGCCCGCTGCGGCTGAAGGGCCTGAGTCGTGGGCTAGTAAAAAGGTTGTTGGTTCAGGTCTAGTTGTGGGCAAGTGACCTGAAGTCTCGCTGGCCTTAATGTCTGGCTTGAGCCTGGCGGGAAGGTTGCGAGTTCAAACGTGGGTGTCGACTCAGCCAGGCAGTGAGTGGGTCCCTGTGGCAGGCACAAGGGACTAACGAAGCCAGGCCTGGTCAGTTTAGAAAAGAGATGCTCGCGGGGGGACAGGAGAAGGCTTTGCAGAATACTTTCCCTGCAGCGTGGCGCTGACGGGTGAGACTCAGCCCCCGGAGGAAGCAGGTGGCTGGAGGGACAGACCTGCCTGTGCAGGGTGCCCTCGCAAGCACCCAGCGCTGCTGACAGTCACGTGAGCTCTTCTGCTGCCTGTCGGGCTGCCGTAGCACTTGGGATGCCTATGTGCTGTAACCTGTCCCCAGTCTCTGCTGGGTGGGAGGCGAGACCTGGTCCCGCCACGACACCTTCCTGGGGGAAGGACAGCCATCCAGGGGAGCCCAGGGTGAAGGTGAAGCAGCGAAAGGGCAGCCAGGGCAGGGGTGCAAGAGCTCAACACGCTGAAGAAAGCATCCTCCTGTGCCGGCCGGAGCTGGGAGCTGCCGGCAGTAGCTGCTGTAGCTGGGCCCTGCAAGGGAAGGAAAGCAGAAATGGAGAGACGGGAGCTGGGAGACCCAGCACGTGCCAAGGTGGGTGCAGCAGAAAGAGTCGGGTGACCCCAGAGTCTCTTGAGAGAACCAAATTGGGGGTGGGAGGCCTAGAGAGGGAGTGCAGCGCGCCAGGTGCACGGGGCCCGCTTGCAAGAGCCACGGAGGGCAAGTGTGCAAAGCAGGTGTGTGCTCAGGGACAGAGGCAGGGTGTCTGTGCCTTGCGAGCAGAGCTTCTCAACGTTTTCAGACACGAGGCACCCCTCGGGAGACGAGGCGCCCCTTTGAAAATGCCGTTTTCACTTATTTCTTGACTGCAGAAAAATGACAGAGCAATTCTTCTGTTGCAAAGAACTTGGAAAGATCACAGCAGGTCCAAAGGTTTTTAACGCCTCTGAATTCATGTGTGAAATCTCTGGGTTCATCTTGAGATTCATGCTTGCAGACCGAGCAGTGAGACATTGTCACTCCATGGCACCCTCGAAAGGATCGCAAGGCACCCCAGGGTGTTGTGGCACCAGGCTGAGAATCGCTGCTCTAGGGGGTAGCATTGATCGTCTGCCCAGTGCCCCCACGGTTGTGGGGAGCAAGAAATGGCTCTGGATGGGTTTCTGAGGGCTGCCTGTTCCCTGGCAGGCTGGGGGCTCTGGAGAAGTGCGCCATCGAGACTCTGCCCTTGGCTTCGTCGACGGGAGAAGCTGCCTGCAGCCCGCCAGGCTGTTACGGCTCCGTTCGCTTTTAATGTGCGCTTTGGGTTTTGTTGTTCTGCCTTCTCGGGAAATGAATTACAGATGCGTAGCTGCTTTTGAAGAAGGGTATTACTATTTTTTTCACTACTTTAGGATGAATACAACAAAGAACAGGTGATGGTGCAAGGTTTTACATTATTCTGGGTTTCACACTGTATTTTTACGCCAAGAGGTAGTAAACAAAGAGCTCTTTTCCAAGTGGAAGACAGACATTTCTAATGCTTAAATCTGTAAGTTTTCCACAAGATCCCATAGATGGTTGTGTTACCCCAGGTTTTTTAATGCAGCAGTGGGAATTTACTCTCAGAAACCAGCTCAGCGGAGGGAGCAGTGCTGGATTTGTGGCAGGCCTCGCAAGTGTCCGATTCCCCTTTCCGACGCAGAGGAGGCCCCTGAGGCCGGTGTGTTTTAGGAGCGCGGTGCCCCAAACAGCGGCTGTGCGAGGTCGGGGCTTCCTCGGAAGCCAGGATGAGGTGCGTGAGGCCGTGCAGAGCCGCAGGGAGTGGGCGGTGGGCAGCCGTGTCCCGTCCAGCATCACGTCAACGGGCCAGCCACCTGGGGTGTAGTGGGAAATGAATACAGGCTGTCTGGGGCGGCGTACGAAAATCTGGCTTTAGGAGGGTTATCGTCTGCCTGTCACTAACTTGGAGGCGAATGTCTGTCGTGAGAGCTGATTGTTCCCAAAGACAATGCTGACGCTCTTCCCCCTTCCCGAGAGGGAAGTCAGCAGCCGCCAGAGAAGATCCGTACTCTTACGGGACGTGGCTCGTGAGACTCCTAGAGAGGTGGTTGGGGGAGGAAGCGGTGCTAACCACGAGAAGCAGATCCAGCGCGGGGCTGCGGGCCAGTCCCAATGGTATCCGTGCCCAGCCAGGGGAAAGCAGTGTCTCTTCCTGCCGAGCAGCCCCGGCCCCGGGAGTGTGCAGACTCCCAGACCCCGCGCTTGCCCTTTGCAGAGTGGGGCTGCGTGAGGCCCTCCTCGCAAGGGGCGCGGGTCGTGTGTCGAGGAAACAGTGTGCTGCTGCTTTAAGTGTGAAGGGAATTGCTGTTTACCTCCTCTAGGCTTTGGGCGCGAAGATGTGCCAGATCAGGACCTCTCGTTTCTCGAGTCAGTTACTTTCAGTTTCCTGCAACGAGGTGCGTAATACTGGCTTCTGTTGCTTGGGGGTGCGTTGTTTGGGGGGTTGGGGCTTATTTTGTGGGGCTGGGATTCGGTGGTAGATTTATAGCTGCTGCGTGCAAAGGGTTTACATTTTCTTAACTTTTTCTGGCAAAAAGGCAGCATTGCTAAACTGGTTCACCGAGAGCTAGTGACTTGCCAGGTTTTTAGTAGAAATAATGGAGGCAGAGGGCTGAAGTGAAGAGCAACGGTAGTATGTGCAGCTGTTGTGGGAAAGAGTTCACAAGGTTGCCTTAAAGACAGCGAGGCAGCAGAGACTTGTACTCGTAGTGAGGGGTGCAGCGATCTCTCTCAACATTTCTATACTGGAAAAATCCATATAAATGCGGTTGTGGTAGCGCTGAAGTAAAGGGTAGCTTGTTTTGCTCCATGAACCAACAGAGGCTGTAGTGGCAGAAGCGCGTTTGTGCCGAAATAAGTGGCGTCCACGCCAGGTGAGCATGCTTACACGCGTACCTCTTGCAGCACAGACCTGACCTGAAGACTGCAGCTACTTTTACCTCGCTGCATGAATGACTGCACTGGTGGGATGTTGCTGGGTGGTGAGAAGAGATGTGGATGTGGTTCATGCTAGGAAAGCTTGCCCATGCTTCATCCAGCTGCATCAGCAGAGTTATGGCGTGCTGCAGTGGCCTGCCTGCTAGTTTTAATTGGGAAATCCTATCTGAGCCTGGCTGATGGGATTTTGAAGAATTGAAAAGCTTGTGCTTAGGAAGCTAATCTGTTCGGGAGCCTTCAGCAATCCTGTGCTTTATGTGCCAATTGCCTGGCGTCACGTAACCACCAAGGCTGCTGGTTTTTAGTTTGTGCGCCCCCAAACATCAGACGCAGCTTTGGGTTTTATGAGGAGCCCTGGGACGGAAGAAGGAATGTACTTTCCAGACCCAGACTTGTAGAAGACAAACTAGTAAATGAATCCCAATGAATAGTCGAGTGTAACTAGTTGTTAATGAGGCTCTATATTCAGCCCTAAGGGGCGGCCCCACATCTATCAAGTGCCCCTGTGGCGGGCCAGTAGGGGGCGCTCCCGTTTTGAGCCGCCCACCTCCCTGCGCCCGACCACCTTCCAGGCTCCGAGTGCCTCCCTGGGGTGCCTC
>JAGPOW010000965.1:28436-39370 GCA_030014935.1 Caiman crocodilus
GGTTGAAATCCCTGCCCTGAGGGATTCTCCAGCCGCCCCTCAGGCTGGCACACACAGACGCTTGTGGAGGAAGGCGCCCAGGGTGGCAATTTTGCCACAGCCCCCCCCATAGATAAGTATAAATTGGTCATGGATAAACTTAGGGTGGGAATTAGAAGATGTCTCCTAACCATTCACCAAAGCCTGTGCTCTCTAAATATAATCGTATTTAATTAGTCTGTAAACGTGCTCATCTACTCTGCCGTCTCCGAAGCATCAGAGCTGGACCTCCTCGATCCTTTCATTGCAAGGCACATAATGACATGGTGGCACCCGTGGCAGGGGACTGGACCCTGGGGGTTAGACCAGATGCGACCTCCTGAGGTTCTTTCCAACCCTCGTTTTCCATGATGTTATGTCCCTGCTCCAGAAGGTCCATTCCAGTGCCACGCGCCCAATAGCCATAATGGCAACTTGAAGGCATTTCCTCTCCTCCCTGAGGAGTGGAGAGAAAACCGCCCGTATCCGCCGGCGGGATGTTGGGACTCGGATTCCAAGCGGGGGAGTCATCCATCGTGTGCAAAGCTGGAATTAAGCTCTCTTCGGGACGCAAACTGGGTTGTTAGGGGAAGGGAAGGCAAGTGTTCGGTCATGTGAAAACATTCAGCTGTGGCACCGATGTGCCTGGACTCGTGATGAAGAGGCAGGAGGATGATGCTCGTGGGCACACTCTGTGCTATTTGATGTAACCTGTGCCGTCTATTTGCTGCCTGCTTAACTGAATTAGGGTGGAAGAATGACTCCCGGGAGGAGCACCGAAGGCCAGAAAACATGAGTAAGATGGGAAATCCCCCCCCGTCCCCTTCTTTTTAAAGGTATTTATGAAGCTGGTTTCCACTGCAGGCTGTGCTCTTTTGGAACAGAAACAGGGTGTTGTTTCAGTGACTTTCAGCCAAGCGTGAAACCGTCTTGGTCCATTGTTTCGAGCTGATAAGCACAGCCTGCCTGTGGCCAGCCGCTGCCTGGCAGGCTGCGCCCCAGCAAGGAGCAAGCTTGCGCTAGCGTAGACTAGAGCGCGGATGGTCTGCAAGGCAAGGCTCTGTGGCCTTCACGAAGATGGAGGTTCACATACTGCATAGCCCCAGGTAGCCACAGCAAATGGAGCAGAGATGTGGCACCCTTTGAAGCAAAACCTGCAACAGACCGTTCAGTCTGCAGCCCTCAGTGAATTAAGCAGGTTGCAGGCTGCCCAGACCTTGGGTCAACTGCACTTTGAACCCAGAAGCAGTTCAATGCCCAAGGGGTGGAGACTTGTAACAGGTAACACCCGGAAACAAAAAATGTGGGGGACTGTGTAGCACTGGTTATCTGTGCAACCAGGCACGTGGTAGAGACGATATCTTTTATTAGACCAACTGGATAGTTGCAAAAAAAAAGTCTTTATTTGCAAGCTTTTGGGCACAAGTGCCCTTCCTTAGGGATGGGAGAGTGCAAGACTCTAAAATATCTCCCAGGTGGAAATACAAATTCATATTTCACAGGAGAGCTGAAAGGTGGTGTAAGATCTCTTGGTTGGAAAAGTTCATTTGATGCAAATTAGGCTCAGATAAAAGTTGGAGCAGTCTATTTGCCTCAAAGTTGTCTGATGGCAAGCAGGATGTTGAATTATGCTTGTTTCTTGTTCTGATGTTCCGTATTTCACAGGATTGGGGATGGAAGGCTCTCCTGAGCAAGGACTTCCTCTTGTTGAGGCTGCTCTGTGAGCATGCACATTTGGCTTGAAACCAAAGGCTGGAGCAGGGGTGTCAGGTTTCAGGTTTCCAGGTGTTGAATTTTGCTTCCTTCTTGTAAAATGATGAAGTTTTAATTTCAAAACAGCTAATTTCAATATCGCCTCTGCCAAGAGTTCGAATTGCTTTTGCTTGTAGATCAGCGCAGCTACAACCTGTATCCCTGAAACATGGAAGATATTGACATTATGATCTTGTGAAGTTATGCTGCTGGCTTGGCTCAGGCCCCTTGAAGATGACTTTCAACATGCCTGTGATTCACCTGGAAGAACTTTCTCCCGCAGAGGGTGGCGAAGCACTAGAACAGGCTACCCCCAGAGGTGGTGGAGTCTCCATCCTTGGAGGTTTTGAAGACCCGGCTAGGCAAAGCCTTGGGTGGGATGGTGTAGTTGGGACTGGTCCTGCTTGAAGCAGGGGGTTAGACTTGATGTGACCTCCTGAAGTCCCTCCCAACCCTCATTCTGTAGGATTCTGAGTGTGCAGCAGGTGTGGGTGGGTGTGGATGAGCTTCTTGTCGACACCTCTGGATTGCTGTAAAAAACTGAGTCCCGTTCTGGATTGTGCCCTTTTACAACAGACGGCACTTTGTGAGAGCATGTCTGGCGGAGACTTGGTCTGTTGCATGTAGGGTAGAGGCGGGCAAAATGTGACCCGCAGGCCATTTTATATGGCCCACGGCGTGCCTAAAAAGTTTAGAAAATTAATATTTATCTGCTCGTGGCTGCCTGTCAAACATGACAGGAGCCAGGGGCAGTAGGATCCAGAGGAAGCCAGCAGGACCCAGGAGCAAGGCCGGCTGGCCCTGCTCCCCCAGCCCTCTCCTACCCCTCCCCCTTACCTGGAAGCCTCTGCCTGCGGCCGCTTTCACCACTTCCCTGCACACCTGCCAGCCGCGTTGCTGCGCCAGGGGAGCACGGGGCCTGCATCAGTAGCCTGGGACCAGGAGTGGGAGGGTGCGTGAGTCCGTGTGTTTGTGCAATGAGGGAGCAGGAGAGAGAAAGAGAGAGTGTGTGTGTGTGTGTGTGCGCCCCCCATACGCATGCACCCACCCCCCTTGCAGTGCCATATATGCAGACCCCCCCACACAAACCCCACACCACACATCCCCACACCCCTATCCACCCCCCCACAAAACTCCCACCCTCACACCCACAGCCCTCGATAAACCTATACCCACCCCCACAGTATACAAGAACCAGACTTAATTTTAAGCTGTTGTACAATCACCTCTGCGCACACTACACAAACGCACATACATCGGGACAAAAATGTTTTTTGAAATCAAATTAATGAAATGAATGTTGTAGACGTTTGCTTTTTAGAATATAATTTGGTGTTTTTCTGGTTCCTTGAGAGCAAGACCCCGTGCTGAAAAGAGTACCCCCGGGGGCAAGGGGGGGACTTCTGGTAGCAAAGGTCAGTGGTTAGGGGGTGGGACTTCTGGTGCAACATGGCAGCCAGGGGGCAGGGCACTGGTCAAAGGGCAGAGCTACCCTTTCGGCTATCGGCAGCTTGCCAAAACTCGGTAAGCAGCCCTCCACCCAAAATACTTGCCCGCCCCTGCGTTGGTAGGACCTGAGGACGACTCTCATTGTGTCTTGGCGAGGTGTGGATGAGGAAGGCAGGCTTGCCACCATGTTGGGCTTGAAATGTGACTCAGCCCTGAGACAGCTGCTGCTGTTTCTCTTTCTGGAGAAATAAGGAGCTTCGAATGCGAACCCAGAAGAAAGACTAGCTGATGAAGAGAGGTGATGATCCAGATGCGGCGAATCTGGCTGAGTGGATGAAGGCTCTTCAGTGTGACATGGCTGGTCGAGGAGTAGCATTCACGAAGGGGGTCGGACCAGGTGACTCTTGGGGTCCCCTGACTTCTCGAGGGTAGATAGGAACTACTGCCCATGAGCTCCGAACTGACTGCAAGACCGGCACGAGCTGTGGGGAGCTCGGGTGGCTGGGGAGCGCGTGCTGGTGTTTTCTCCTGGGCTTTGTGGCTGAATAGAGCAGGCTGTAGCTTTGCAAGTTTGGTAGGTGACTCTTCCAGACCCGGTCCAGTCCTTGAGTCCTTCCATGAGCAAGGTACCCATTTGCCTTCGGAAGAACAGCTTGACTGGTTTCTGAGTTTGTTGGTGCTAACTGCTGCTGTGCGGTGGGACACAAAACTGAGATCCAGCCCGGTTTTCATTAAAGAACCGTGGTCTTTGGTTACCTCCAGTGCCATGGCCACATCCTGCCTACCTAAGAAACCAGTATAGGGTGAAATTTATCCTCCGTTCATGTATTCAGATATCAGGGCAGGGGCGATATGGGCTTGCCAGGGTTGACGCTAGTTTTGCTAACAGTTTAGATGATGGTTTGTCTGGGCTGGTTTGGACAGGGCTGGTCCTGCCTCAGGCAGGGGTTGGACTGGATGCCTCAAGGTGCATTCCAGCCCCACTTCGCTTCTCCTTGACTTGTTTGCCATCCAAAACAATTGCATCGCATTGCTGCCTGCAGCCTCTGCCCCTTCCCACGCTGAAGCTGTGTGTATTTAAGAGCTGGACAAAGTTTCTCGGGTGTCGTTGTGAAGCCCTTTGAGCTGGGCAGTATTGTGTAAACAGCGAGCTTATCGGTTCTGAGGGAGCCTGGGATCTGGCCAAAAAGGGGATGTGTGTTGCCTCTTTTCTTGGCCATGAAACTTTTGGATGTTGGCTTGCTGCCTCCATTCATTCCGTGTCTGGACGTGCACTTGTTTTTTCCTGGGATTTTCCTGGGATTCGCAGGCCTGGGGGTGAACGGCAGTGGTTCTCTGAGCCCCTGGATCCTTATGTGCTCCGTTTGCTTCATTTTTAGACTCCCCACGGATGCAAAGCAGACCTGCATTCTCTGACATGGCACCAGTCCACAAGGTCCCCAGCGCGGGGCTGGAGCCGTGCCACCTGCGGAGGATTGGCCGCAACGCTTCTGTCCCTGGAGCCGCTGATATTCTCCAGTGAGTACGGTCTGGAGCAGCTGGGGTTGGTAGTTTGGACCGGGGTGAGAAAACTACAGCCTGTAGGCTGGATCCGGCCCATGGAGGGACTTTGTCTGGCCCTCGGTAGGCCCTTTGGTCCTGTGTGGCCCAGCCACCGTCTGGCCCATGGTGCACCCCACTGCCTCCCAGGCGTGCAGTGGGGCTAGGGTGGCTCCACATCTGGACTCCATTTCTAGGCAGCCCAGGTGGTGGTGGCTTCTTCCAGCTGCTGCTGCCATCAGCCTCAACCCAGCCCCCGGCCCCATGGAGATTGGTGGGGACCTGCATTCACAGCCCTGGCCTGTCTCAGCCCATGCCTGCTCTGGACCTGCCCTGACTGGAGTGGACCAGGTCTAGACCAGCTGGGACCTGTGTGCACAGCCCTGGCCCTGGGCCGCCCGACACCCACTCCTGACCCACTCAGGGCAGTGGCCAGGCAGAAATGCTGGGCATGGGAGGGGTGCTGGGGAGGAAAGTGGCTACCTCTCCCTCACCACTGCCAGGATCTTCTTGCTGCAGCTGCCCAGAGTCTGTGTCCGGGCTGCCCTGCGGCGCTTCTCCACCCTTGTCGCCAGCACTGCCTCCGGGCTGCCCAGCAGGGCAGTGATGGCAGTGGTGAGGAGCCGCAGTGCAGCATGGGTACGGGCTCTGGGCTGCACATGACACATTCCAAAATCTGCTTGTATACAACACACACCAAAATCAGCTGCTGGAGTGGCCTGTGTTTTCCCTGAGGGAGTACCGTAGTTACCAGTATTTTCAAGGAAAAATCTTTTTGTCTTTATTCTGCCTTTCAAAGGCAAAATGCCCCTCTTACCTGGGGGTTCTGGATGGGAGAAAATGCAGTCGTTTCTGAGCTGGTTATTCCTCTCCAAGAGCATTAATGACAAGACTCAATAAAATCAGTTGTAACTCAGCCCCTCCACGATCTTCTCAGACACCCCCAGTACTGAGTCTGCACTGTGCCACAACTCCTGAAAAATAAAGGCTCTCTGTAAGTTGTGGTCAGAACTCCATGACTTTTGAATTCACTTGTTTTACTGCAGTGACTGGATAAGAGTGATGATGCACTAGTCCAGCTGTAATTCAGTTGCTAGACCCCTGAAATTCAGTTCGGGGTGCAGTGTCTGCAGCTTGTAGTATTCACTGTCCTTTCTAGGAAATCTTTGCTCTGCGGAGAAAGCCTGCATAACAACAGGGAAATGAACTGTGACGCTAACCCTTTTCAAATGTTTCTTTTTAAAGCTTTTATAATGCTGTGACGCTCATTGGTAGGAAGAGAGATGTTGTGGACTATTTCATCAGCTGTCCCGTCACAAATGGAAGAGATTACATGTCCCGCATCCATGCCAGAGTGATTCGAACTACTGGTACTTACCGACTCGTGGATTCCAGCCTGACGGGCGTGTATGTCAATGATGTTCGAATCAGTGGTGAGTGCAGACGGTGGCGTGGAAGGGCTCTGGAGGAATTCTATGCAGTCCTTTATTTTTAGGATTTCTAGGTTTTGGCATATTCCATAAGTCCTGCTGGTACATGTTTATGTCGAGGGTTCGTTACTCTCTGAGCTAATGCTGTAAAGTAGGGGTTCTGCATCTCACAAAAGATTAATAAAGAAAGCGTTCGCTTTTTATGATGTATGATTGTGGTTACATTTAAACTTTCAGGTATGGTGACCTTACAGGAAGGAGACACAGTTATCTTCGGGCATCCCACAGGTGATAGTATATTGCCTGGAAATCAAGTTCGACAGCCCAACTCAGAATTCTACTTCCTGGTACGTTGTGTTTCTTCTTGACGCGCTGCAGAGTTTGTGAAAGTATGGGCATGGATGAAACGCGGCCTGTTGCTTTGTGCTGCGACGTGTGCCTATCCTTCGTTCCCAGGCATGGGCCCCTGGGGCTAGATAGAGGTCCTCGCGTTGGGATTCAAGAGCTGCGCTCATGTTGTAGACTAAATGGATTGGTTATCATTGTCTTAATTTTTGTATGCGTTATTAATGAAGCCAATTTATCAGATAGCAAATGTAACATTTAAAAGTACATCCAATCTTCTGCTTCTTGGCAGCCACTGGTTTGGGGAGACCATGGAAATTGCGTCTTTGGGTTATGGGTGCAACCATAGCAACACATTGGCAAAGCCAGAGTAACCCCTCCAGGGCATGAAAGCCTGGGCATTTGCTAGGTGACCAAGAGTTGCCCAAGTATTAGAATCACTCTTTCAACTTTGCTGACTTATCCACTGAAAAGAGAGAACCAATATGCTGTGGGGCCAGGGAAGTTGTAGGAGCTACTGGAAAGAAGACTGAATAATCGCCTAACCGCCTTAGGGGCTCCACTCCAGATTTGCTGTCAGGGTTTTCTCCCTTAGCCTTCACCTCTCCCGAGGCGATCCACAAGGCAGTCAGTGGTTGTGGTTCTCTGATCCCCTAAAGCATACGTAAAAGCAGAGGTTTATCTTCCATCAGTCGTGCTCCCCTAACCCGAGTCAGTGTCCACAGTGGAATCCTCTGCTCTTTTCTTCCTTTCCGTCTCTGTTGTTTTAATGTTTTATAGGGTAAGTGTTACCCGGGGCTCCTTGTAAGGACCCATTCGCTGACCACAGTTCAGTGCAGTGCTGAGGAGGCCTCTCCTGAGCTGATAATGTTGCAGCTCCTTTGAAAACCGTTGTGCACCTGCTTCTGGGAGAGATTTTGGGAACAAGCGTTTTAACAGTAGCAAAATGGGACTTCCTTTAAGCTTGAAAATTTGAACCTGTTTGGCAATCAAGTGTAAAATTGGTCTTATGAGGCATTAGGCTCCCTTGTTTTAGTCTCCTGAATGATGAGTTGGAATGAAGCAACTTCTGTGCTATATCTCTTGCATTTCTATTTCAGTTTGAACGTTGTTCCTGCAGCACATGTGATGAGCTACAGAATTCGCTACCACAGGTGAGGCAAGCATAGCGAAAACCCCCCCAAACATTACTGACTGTTCCTGGGGTGTTTCAGGGCTTGAAAAACATCTGCTTTTCAGGCAAGAAAACCAAAGGGGGAAATGTTTTGAAATCTGTGACACTTAAAAGCTTTATTGTGACTCCCTAAATAACTTCACTCTCCCTTTGCGAGGGTCAGTCTTTTGTTCATTTGCTACACAACAGTGAGCTTGAGATGAGAACTAATGAAATGTGAAGTAAAGGACAATTATGACACTGTCAGCTTTTCATGTTTATATGCATGTCTTTAAATAGAGTTGGTGTTAATACATTTACATATCTCGTAGTAGAAGAGTAAGGGTGGAAGGCACCACCGGAGATCACAGTTAGTCCACCCCCTGCTTGAGGTGGGATCATGCCCATCCAAACCATCCCAGACATGGCCCTGTTGAACCTGTTCCTGAAGGCACACAGTCAACCCAGCTGCAGTGCCCAAAGACACCAAGAGCCCCAAAACCTGTCCCTAGTAAAGCAGGGGCTAAGGGCTGGCAGTGTCCCGCCACTGCAAGTTTTGTTAAAATGCCCTGGAGAGAGCCAAGGAAGCAGGCCTTGTCCCCGGTGTGGACGTGTGTGTATATATATAAAATATAAATATATATATTTTATATATATAAAATTATATATATATATGTTATAGGATAAGGTATATATTATTCTTATTTTATATATCCCATATGTGCTTTATATAATATATGTATACTATATATTACATTCTATAATCAGTTATATATTATCCATATATATGGATATATTTTTATGGATGCTTATATACCTTATTATATATCTTATTTAGTTCTTGTGTAATACACACACACACGTGCTTCTTATATGTGTATGTGTGTTTGTGTATGTGTATATCATGTATATATTATCCTTAGTGTGTGTATACATACACGCACACACACACACACTTTAGTCAGTCTATAAAGGGGCATATCTACCCTGCCCTCCATCCTGCTGCAGCCATTCATCCACCTGAGCACGTCGTCTCTTTTTAACAGATGGCCGGTGTTTCATTTAGTGCAGAGGCAGCAGCTGCTCTGGGTGCTCGCTGTGCGCTCTGGGCCCCTGTTTAAGTAGTTGCAGAAGCTGCTGTGAGGTGTTGCACGCGGAGGCAGGTGCCTGCAGGGAGAAAATGGCTGGTCTCGTGCTTAGCGTGGTAGAATGCTTCCCTGGAGAGCTGGTTCTGTTCACTTCCTCCTCAGCAGTCCTGCGCGATGCCCATTAAGTCAGTTAAACCAGTTTTCTTTACAGCTGGTGTCCATTCCTTGGTTGTCTGGGACCATGGACTCAACACCTCTGGGTCTCAGTTGCAAGAATGTTGAAAGCTTACAGCTGCAGCCCAGCTCATTGGACAACTTGGCTTGAAATATATTTTGAAGGGCTGTGTAATGTTAGGAACTCTTGAAAAACTACATCTGAGTGTCTTGCTTTGGTCACCCAACACGAGTCCATGTTTCAGAGCTGGTCCGTCTGTACCTGCGTTCTCCCTCTGTCGGCTGAACACCACAGCCCCGCAGGTGTTGTGAAAACAAACGGCTAAAGATGGGGAATTACTTCCATGATGTGGGAAGGAGCACCATAATGAAGCCCGCGAGGGGATGAATAATGGTTTCACAGCAGGGTTGAAGTCATGTGCAGTGAGATCAGGCAGGTGGTCCTTTTTTTGGCATATGAGAAAACAAAGCTGCTCATTAAGTCTTCATATAGACATTCAGTTTCTCCTGAGAGAGCCGCTGCTTTCCCAGGAGAAACCAGAAGTGTACAGATGTTCAGGCTTGTTCTCCCAGAGTAAGAATGGCTGCTCCAGGAAAAAAGTAACCTGGGAACAAGCAGGGTTAAGTTACTCCTGGGAGAGTTTGTCTTGGGAGAGCATTCACCGTACATGCTGTAAACTTGCATTGTCCCCTTCCCTGCCCTGGAGCAGGCCCTGGCACCGGATGGCATGTGGGTGCTGTTAGGTGCTGGAGGAGGAGGTGGCACACGTAGCTGCTCGTTGGAGATGTTACTGTGCGCAGGTCTGGTTGGCAGCCGCAGATAGGAGAGGGTCGAATATGCTTGGTGAGGACAGGCTCTCTGGAGGATTTGGCTCTTGCACTTGTGCAAACCTCTGCTTAGCCCTTGTGAGCGGCAGCTCTTTCCTAAGGCTCATACTTGCCAAGCATGGGTCAGTGCTTTTCTGGGCACAGCACAGGGCATATCCCAGCCCACAGAAGCTCTTCTGCTAAATTCCACGGCTCTGCATCAAAGGAAAAGGTGCTAGAGCAAAGAAAAGGCCATCAGAGTTTGTTTTACTGTTGAAAAGCCCCGTAGTTTTCTCCAGCTTGGCTGGCAGCCGTGGCAAGCTCGTTTCTCTGGAATTTAAATGACAACAACCAGCAACTGCCCACAGGTGGATCTAGGATTTTGCAAAGTGCGGGGAGTAGTAGATAAGGGTAGCAGCAACCCCCCGACTCCCACCTAGATCCATGGCACAGCCATCTCCAGCTCAAGCCGCTCCACCACGCGCTGCATGGTGCTCAAGCTGGAGCTGGAATACATGCCAGCAGCTCCAGGTCCCTGTGGCCCCGGATGCCTGGGTCCCTTGCGGAGTCTGGGCAGTGGGAACTGAGCTCAGACGATGGGAAAAATGGAGGCAAGGTGCGGCTGCAAGTCCTGGGCTAGGCAACGGCAGGAAGGGGGGACCTGCTTACTACTGCTGTCCCTAGCTGAGCCCAGCACCCCGTGCAGCCACCCCCCACAGCTGCTGGCTGCAGTGGGTCAAGAGCAGCCCTGGAGATCCTCTCGCCTTCGGTTCAGCCAGGGATGGTGGTGGGCAGGTCCCTGCTTCCTGCGCCCTCTCCCTTCTCCCTGCCCCCTGCCCGCCCCGCTCCCCTCCCCTGGCCACTCTTCTGAACTCAGTTCCTGCTGCAGGGACTTCTCAGGAGACCCAGGTGTCTGGGCACAGGGAACTGGAGCTGCCAGCATGTTTTCCAGAGCTTACTGTGCAACACTGGAAGGGGGTTGTGGTGTACCCTCTTCCTCTCCCACTCCCTGCACCCCTGGGTGCATTCTTGCAACTGCCTGAGTCAGAAAAAGATGTGGAGAGTGTCCGTCTAGCTAGCAGTTAGTTAGGCTACATTACAGAGTAGATTAGATTCGGTACATTACTGAAATGAGATCTGAAAATGAGAAATGCCTGGCAAGCTTTATGGGTGAGGGAA
>JAGPOW010000965.1:40233-51338 GCA_030014935.1 Caiman crocodilus
GGACTGACCCTGCCTCAGGCAGGGGGTTGCACTATATGTGACTTCTGGAGGTTGCTTCCAGCCCCACTTCTCTGTGACTCGGTTTCACTGAAGCTCTGCTCTCTCTCACCGAACTGTCTCAGATAGTGTTGACCCAGCAGCCAGAGAGAGAATGAGGAAGACCCAGCCTCGCTGGGAATGGTCCCGCTTGGAGCAGGGGTTGGACTAGATGTGATCTCCTGAGGTCCCCGTCACACCCTCAGTGTTTATGATCCTGTGACTTTGGGAAGAATAATGAAAAACACAAAATGGGGGACACTTGGCTAGCTGGCAGCTCTGTGGCAAGGATTGGCGAGTCTTGATAAACCACAGACGCGACACGAGTCCACCCCATGACTCAGCTCATCCCATTTCAATCCTTATTTTTTGTGAGTCTCGTTCCTGAAATGCAGCACTGCCAGCACTGTGGGAGTGCCAAAAATAACAGCATCCACAGCCATAAACTTGGGTCACTAGCTGAATTGTGGGAAGGGAAGTGTTTGCAGTCCTGCCAGCCAAAAATAAATCCTGTGCCTGACGTGCAGCAGTTTGTGGGAGTGGTGCTAAGTGGTTGGCAGGCCATGGGAAAAAGAGCTAAATAAATGTGAAACTGTTGTGGGTGCTATACGAGCTTGAGTTTTTACGCTTTGGTTCTTTGAGTTAAGTGATATTCTTCCCTAGCTATGCCAAGTGTCTCAATACTTGATGGTACTGACTTTCTTACAGGTTCAGTCGCCACTGCTAACATCTGCTGAAGTGCCACAAGCGTTCATCTCTAGCATCGGGGCTGAAAACCCCCCTGACCTTTCTGTCCTGCCTTTGGCTTCTCAAATGCTCCCTCGCGGTGCAAGAACTGCGTCTGAAGCTCACGTACGCTGCGGTGAGACGCAGCCTCCTGCGGTCTCATCTTTGCCGTTAACGTCAGGGGACTCAGTTCTGCTTCCAGCTAAGTTTTTGTTCCGTGCAAATTCTCACGGTGCATCTTCAAACCAGTTAGAGTTACCAAGGTCATCTGGATCAGTTGCAACACCAAACACGTCACTGGACGGCTGCACTAGGATGATGCCGCTGCCTGGACGTTCTGCTTCGCCTGAGTTTGATGTTATTAGGTGGAGTCCAGCCGACACTGCAGAGTCTTCTCGGCAACGCACCTTCGAAATTGCACAGTCCCCTTCAACTCTGGAAAATGCTGGGCAGAAATTGGAACAGATTGATTGCAGTTTTCTCTGTGCAAAACCAGGTGGGGGCCAGGCACCCACATCGGGGAGCCTGCCACAGGCTTACAAGCCATCCCTCGCTGAGAACCTCGCTGAGGACACTGATGAAATGGAAGAGGAGCCATCTCCGTGTTGGGTAGAAGACATTCTGGAGACAGATGCCAGTGACTCAGGTGGAGAAGAGCTTCAAGTTAGCCTGTCTGATAACACTCAAGAGCTTCCAGACTCCTTTCACAAAGAACATGGAGACAAGGTTGTTCCTGAGCTGCGGGTCCCAGGAGCTGAGCACTCGGCGCTCTGCAGCAGTGGAGGCTCGGCCGACAGCGAGGAAGCAATGGAGATGGATGATATTAAGGAAACAACTAAATCTGAACTGTCTGAGGCTTCAGCATCTGGTACTCCAGTGCAGGTTAGAGAGGTGGCAGACGAAGCTAGGAGCCATGTGCTACCAGTTAGTGAGCATGAGAATGTAATGGGAAAGGAAGGATCAATGGAAGAACAGGCAGAGCCCCTTCCGGAGCAGCCCAGACTTGATCGTGAAGTGCATGGAAGCCCGTGTTCAACAGCAGCTCTTGTGGAGTTGGAAACTTTGGAGAAAAGGGAGTGTCTGTATGTAAAGAGCTCCTCAGAGCTGGCTCTCGTTGAAACAGAAGGCAGTGAAAGTATTGCAGTCAACGAAGTCCTGGAAGACGTTGCTTTGGGTGAAGATCCAGGTCACAGTTTGCCAGTGAATGACCTTGTAGATGCTGATAGTGCAGCCCGTGTGGAGGAGCTGGGTTTGCTTTCTGGCTTGGATGGGAGTGAAAACACCACTCGGGAAGCCAGCGTCCCATTTGTACCCGGCACAGAACTTTCCCATGATGACCTGCGTCCCGAGATGCAGAGCGAGCCCTGCCAAGCCACACTGACCTCTGTCTTCAAAGAAAACAGCCTAGTGCCCAACGAGAGAGAAGCAGAAATGCAAGAAAACGGTAATAATGTCATAGAGAGCAATAGTGATGGCCCACTAGCTGACAAAGAATTAAGCTTGGAAACATTAAAGAACATCTCACATTTGGAAACTCAGAAGCCTGCAACTGCTTTAGATGTTCAAGAGCCAGCTGAATCTACCGCTGATAAAATCGCAACTGCATCAGACAGAGAAGGGGAAGAAATACGCAGAGACTGTGCTTTGGAGGTGAAGTTGCAAAACACTGTAGATAGCAGCCCTGTGCTTTTGGATACTGGAATAATTAACCCGGAGAATCAGAACTCTTTTCATGCTCCTACAGCCGTGATGCCGGATGCAGCAAAAGTGGTAATGCTGTGTTTGGAGGGCCATCAGCTTCCTGTTAGAGTCCCAGCTGATGACAGCGAGCTTCACCATGGTGCTGCCTTGTTCCAGAGCCGTGGTCTTGAACGAGATGTCCCTGGTGCGGGCAGAACAGGGGCTGTGCAGAGCCTGGACGTGGCTCATTCAGGCGCAGAAGAGTCGTCGGCAGATTCTCTCGTGGTAACAGGCACGCTCGTAACTAAGATAGCGCACAACGCTGCGGATCCCACAGCTGCAGAGAACCAACCTGGCTTGGGCTGGCATGCATGCACGCCTTCCAGAGACCAGCTCGTATCTGCAGAGATGTCTTGTCAGGAGTGTCCTTGTGAAGATGAAGAAGAGTCTGAAGCTCTTGGATCTGTCAAGAGTTGCACTGATGAGCCAACGAGCCAGGAAGTCACCACTGAGCCCCTGACGCGACGTGAAACACAACCTGCGGCCGAAGCGGATTCTCGCCAAACAAATACTTCTGCTTCTGTTGGTTTAAATGCCGCAGCACGTGTCGAGTGTGGAGGTTTTCAGTTAGACCCTCCGTATAGACCTGCAGCGCTGTGTACGAGTGAGGTGACAAAGGAGCTTAGCAGCGACGTGGGTTTCAGTAAAACCAGCGTGTTTCAAGTAAGTGCTGCTCTAGAACGTGGTGAGCCGTCACCCACCTGTGCCAGTGACACATCCCTAGAGATGGAGAGTTGTGATGGGCCCGGAGATGAAGACTGCCGCAGATCAAGGAGAGAGTCCTTAGATGTAGAGACTAGGTTATCTTCTGTTACAGACCGGATAGAAATATCATACGCAGAAGTGGGAACTCAAACAACGCTGAGACAGGAGGGGGAAATGGATTTATTGGTGACACAGTCTTCTGAAGATGAACACAGGAGTGGGAAGGCAGACCCCGGGGTCGACGAGGAAGAGGAAGTCTCCAGGTCCCTGGATACGAATGCGTGCCCCCAGTCGCTTCCAGCGGCGCATGAAGGAACTATACAGAACGATTCAAGTAAAAATCCCTGGGGAGGATCTTCCCCACAGACAGAGTTGGGTTTTGCAGCGTCTCCGGAACGAGCACAGCAAAATCTCTCTCCAGATCCCTGCACAAAAGAGACGGCACTTGCAGATTCAAGTTCTCCCGTTAAAGGGAAAAGTGCAGAAGGGAAACCGGAGGAAGCCGTGAGTCCAGAGGCCCCCATGGATTTAAGCACAGGCCTTCCTGAAGACGGTCAAGTGAAGGGTGACAACTGCACCGTGGAGGAGAAGAGGTGGCAGAGGAAAGGCCGGATCCATCTCTTCCCTGCAGAAAAAGAATGGGGAGAAAATGCAGACATCGGCAGATCTTTTCCAGTGGTTGAAATCCCTGTAAGCCATGCTGTGGACTCCATGCATGATGATGATGATGGTGGGATGAGCGAGGGTGAGGGGCAGGAATTGAAAAGTCCCTGCAGACTGACACCAGGTACAATATCGGGGGGCATGCAGCTGGATCACGTGCTCAGCACCGAGAGTCCGGTTCCTGAAGAGATGGAGGAAGATGGTGTTGAAATCGAGGAGAGCACGAGAGTGTCTGTAGAGAGGAAGGATGCAGGCACAAGCACAAAAGATAGCATAACTGAGCAGCAGACAGATATAGAAAACCAAGGCTTAGATCAAGAGAGAGAGATGTCGGGAAGTTCATGTGCTGGCCAAATGAATCTGAGTCGTGACGATGACATAGATGTGCCTGTAGACGGGCTGGAAGGGGAAAGTGCTTGTTACCTGCCCCAAGTGGAGGGAGGAAAAGCAGATGGCCTTTCTTCACCAGACCTGAACAGCAAAAACAGAGTTGAGGCATCCAGCCATAAGTGCAGTGCAACACCTGAAACAGCAGAAGAGGACAAAGGGGAACCCAGGCCCACCCAGGCCCATTTCACTGGGCCTGTTCTAGGAGAACCAAATAATTACCCAAAAGGTGATGGGAACTTTTGTGTAGGTCGCCTCCACTTGGATCTCCAACAGCAGTGTACTGGTCACGGCCAGCGCGAGCCTGGTTCTGGTGCGATTCAGCCTCAGCAGCTGGAAGGAGACGCGGATTCAAAGCCCAGAGACGATCCTGTAAAGCCACCTCTCTCTCCAGAAGACCTCGCAGCGGAGAAGTTGCACGAAGGAGACATGACTGCTGAGAGCTGGACACCAGGAGGGCTGGAAAGAGGTAACGATAGCACTGTGTGCCAAGAGGTCGATGAAGCGGAGCTGCAAGCTCCCGAATCAGGTGCACAGCCCCGCAGCGTGGATGAAAACGACTGCACACGCAGGGCGCAGCATCTTGCATTTGAAGAGCTGGAACCTGCCAAAGGAAATACAGCTGAAAACATCGCACAGGAAACAGAGACTGACCTTGAGGAAGTGCCGGAGTCATTTCCCGGGGAGGAGTGTAACTTGCACTTTTCTGACCCTGAAAAAGAAGAAAAGGAAAGCCTGAGGATGATGGAGGCAGCTGAGCTGCAGGGGGATGGAGGCAGCATCCCACAGGACGGGAATGCTGTTGTTTCTGAGCCAGCAAGGGTTTCAAATGCCATTATTTCACATCCTGACCTGGACTGCGAACGAACTAAAACCCACTGTGACAAAAGCACTGGAATCGAACCGAATCTCCGTACCGAGATGTCAGCAGAAGAGAGTTTGGAACAAACAGACAGCTCTCGTTGTGATGCTGCCCGTGGTCTAAATGAAGCCAGAACTGTTGCACCTGACCATCTGAGCATGTGTTTAGCACCCGGTGAAGACTTCACTCGCTCAATAAAACACCCAGGAGACAAAGAGACCCAGCCAGCTGCAGAACATGCTCTTGTCCCTCTATGCCCTGCTTCTGATTCCTGCATCCCAGGAAGGCCGACGGAGCTGGAAGCCGTGGAGAGTCCTGTA
Source organism: Caiman crocodilus (assembly GCA_030014935.1). NCBI lineage: Eukaryota > Metazoa > Chordata > Crocodylia > Alligatoridae > Caiman > Caiman crocodilus. The sequence goes on from JAGPOW010000965.1 coordinate 45,673, forward strand.
CATGTTGGCTTGGATAAGCAAGGTGCGGGTTGTCCAGATGAACTTGCAGGAAATGCTGATTCTAGTGTTAGCCAAACTGGAACAAGTCTAGATGAGGTTCAGCGGGATAAAGATCAAATCCTCAGTGGTTTCGCTGAAGAACCAGGCACCGCAGCTCTAGCTGCACGACTCAGCTCCTTAAAAACTGTTAAAGCTTCTCCAGCAAGGGGATCCCTGACCAGTCTCCCTCCAGAAGAAGATGAGCGTCCCCAGGAAACAGGACGAAACAAGCAGGTGTTTCAGCACCAGCAAAGCCAGGACTCGGAGCCCCTGAAGCCCCGCGCAGAGGTGGACCAGCCTGCAGGCCTGGGTGGAGGCGTAAGCACTTCAGAGCCCGGCTTTACCGGCAGAACGGACTCCCACGACGCGACAAACGCCGGTTCTCAGAGTCAAGCGTTGAGCAGCGAGAGCTCTGCCAGAACCCTAAAAAGACCCATCCATAGAAATGGAAGCTGTGGACCCCTGGGTTTTGGGGGTGACCCAAGGTCTCAGAAGAGATGCCGCCCTTGGGGATCTGTTCTGGTTCCTGAGCGTGACCTGCCCAGTCCTGATGTCACCTTGCTTTCTATTCCCTGTGATTTCAAGGACCGGCGTAGCTGGCGTGCTGGCAATGGCATTAGGCAGCCCGTTAAGGAATACACTCATCAGTCAGCTCAGCGTCATAATGGAGTTGAGAGGGAAGACATTAAAAACACTATTGCCCAATTAGTGAGGGCAGCTTTTAACAAAACGAGCAGCTCTAATACCCCAGCGCACATGGAGACATTTGTGCCACTCACTGACGGAGGTGTGACAAAAGGCAAAGACAGTGAATCCACCAGTGCGTCGGCCAGTGACAGTGGTCTAAGTAACGGCCAAAGCAGTCTGCCTTCAGGGTCAAGCCCAGACAGTGAATGGCCACCTGCGTTTGTGTCCGAGTCCCAGAGATCCTCTCCCGATGCGCTGTTCGAGTTCACCGAGCGTGCTGCGAGCCCTGCCGATTCCTGCACGGACACGCTAGAAGAAGACTTAGCACGCGAAACTCCTGAAAGCCCGCGCGCAGATTCTGTCTCGGAAGAGGAAGTGTTTCAGTCCCGGTTGTGTCTAGAACTGGGTTGTGAAGATCTTCCTGCTGGTTCTCCCCCAAAGTCGCCTGTTGCGGAGAGCCCCCAAGTCGCAACCTCAGACTTCGTATTCTCTGACATATCGAACAGTTCTGTGGGCAGTCTTCACGTGCAAGCCGACCCAGATCTGAGCAGTAGCAGCGCTCGTGCGAGACGTGGCGATCGGCCCCATGAGGGGATGAGCAGCGACGGTCGCACCGCGGCTCAGGCCGAGGCGTGGTCAGATGTGGCGCGTAGCTTGGCAGAAGACGTGGCCGGGGCTTGGAGTGAAGACGTCCTTCCAGTTTCACAGCTAGCTCCAGCGTCGAGACAGAGCAGTTGGTGTGTTAGTCCCTCCAGCTCTGATGACTCTGCTGAAAGCATCGGGGACCAAAAAGACCTGCCGGCACGGTTCCAATCTGAGGCTACGTTTAATAACGCTGGAGACTTTTCAGCTCCTGGCTCAGGTGCGAATTCGGACGCTGGGGATATTTCCAGTTTGCAGCAGATAATCTCAAAGGAAGAAACTGACACCAGACAAAAGGAAGGCCCCGAATTTGACGGTTGCCGTGTGCCTCGTGGTGAAATCTTCCTTCAGACAGAGCCCGGGTGTTCTCCCTGCCAAGGTACTTCATGTTTAAATGTTCTGAAGATATAATGCCACTAGAAAGCATTGTTTTGGTGATTGGCGGTATGGGCATAGGAACTGCCAAGATAGCCAAGTAAATCGGTTCTAATTATCACAGCATATATGCTACGTGTTATGCCTGATTAACCTCTGTTTTACAGAGAAACTTCCAGCCTAGGGTCTGGTTTTGTATTGGTCATCTTTCCTTTGCAATGGAGACTATGCTACACTCGTGGGTTTTTGGGTCTAACTTACCTTTTCCTGCAAGCTTGGTGGTGCTTACCTGAGCTGCTGTCTTGGGGACATGCAGGGGTTGGTGCATGGGTCGCATCTTCCTGTGGGCTTCCACTCTGCCTTTGCCTGCCAGTGCAGCTTTCCTTGCATCTCCCATCTCTCGGGGCAAAACACTGCCTGTGTGGGAGGGGGATTGCAGAGGAAGGGCAAGGTTAGAAGGAAAGCGTGCGCTGAAGAGGGTGGAACAGGACGCTTGAATGCAACGCACAGGAGAAGGGGGAGCTGGTGGGGTGTGTGGGGTGGTATAGCTGGATACACTAGGTTTCACTCACACGCTTAATGCTTGGATCTTACCTGCAGAATTAGCTCCTGAAGCCATGGTGAGCCAGAGTGCAGACCCCCCGGGACGAGAACGAGTCGGATCCAGCGTAGGACCAGAGAGTAATTCCCAGATCCAGTTAAAAAGAAAGCGGGACCCCGAGGAGCATGGCAGTAACAGTGGCAGAAGCGGGCTTTCCCCTCCCTCCAAACTGCATCCCCTTGATTTTGCCAGTAGCTCAGAGTCAGAAAATGGGGAGGTTGCAAGTCATGGAGGAACTGTCGTGTGCGACTCTGGACCATGCAGCTCTTCTCAAGCAAACCTTTCTGCCGAGGCCACCCAAACCGCATCCAGACCTGCAGCCAGGACCTCTGTCTTGCTAAAGAGCTCATATTTGCCTCTCCCTACTTCTCCAGTCCACGTACAGAGTCCTCAGAAGGCCAGAGACTGTGCTGTGAGCGTGTATGTCCAGACGTCTTATTCTAGCAGGCAAGAGGACTCCTACTCTAAACTGCCTTGTTGTGAGACAGCTGATTCTGCGATGGAGGCTAACAGAGGGGATGGAAGAGGCGATGGAGAGGACTTCAGTGAAGACGACCAGTTTGGAGATGCTAGTGGAAGGCAGCAGAAAGGGGAAGGGCAAGCTAACCTCTGTGATGACATGGAAGGAAGAGTTGTTCCTGAGCCTTGTATCCCGGTAGGAATGAGAAGCCCCAGTAACTCGCAGGCGGCTGAGCTTAGCAGTCCGAGACCCTCAGAATGGGAGGAAGTCGAATTCTCTTGGTCAGCTTCGAACAGTCCAGCTTGCGTACCTGCAGCCGCTCCCGGCTTCAGCGAGGAAAAGCCGCAGTGCTCCTTACAATCGGAGACTTGTAGGGATGCTTCTTATCTCAGCTGGGGTGTCAAGGAGCATCCTTTAGTCCTTTCTCCAGAAATCCCAGCTTTGCACAACCATGGCACTAGGGAGACCACCGCAAGCTCCCTGCCAGCTGCTTCGTTTCAAGCAAATGCTGCTTCAGATCTTAGGGAGGTGTCAGTGGGAGACCAGCTCTTCCTTCCTTACAAGCTCGAGGCGCTGGAGGTCAGCCAGCTGACTTCAGAATGTGTGCGCTGCTCCGATGAGGAGGCTTCCTCTTGTTCCAGAGACGTTGATGAAGACATGCAAGAGTTCCCGGACAGTCCCACAGTGAGTTCAAATGCTCACGACCTTTCCTCTGAGACTAAAAATCTGGATGATGTCTCCAAGGCTGAGAACTCTACCTTAAAAGCAAGTGTAAGTGGTGCAAGCTGGATGGAGAGGGAAGTCCAAAAAGACTGGGCTTCCTCAGCAGGGGACATTGAGATCCAGTTGCAGCAGTGTGAGACCGTGCTGGATGAAATTTCCCAGGTCCTAGGTGTTGTTGAGGGCATTGATGCAGAGCACATGAAGAAATGGAGGTAAAACTTTTCTTTTCAGTAGTTAAAGACCAACATAATGGCACTATCATTGGGGTCCAAGGTTGTCGGGTGCTGGGAGGAGTGATTTCATAGATTTTATAGACATTAGGGCTGGAAGGGACCTCGGAAGATCATCGAGTCCAGCCCCTTGCCCCAGGGGCAGGCAGTCAGCTGGGGTCACAGGATCCCAGCAAGATAAGCATCCAGTTTACTCTTGAAGGTGTTTAATGTAGGCGCTTGAACCACCTCCAGTGGCAGGCTGCTCCAGACCTTGGCAGCTCAAACAGTAAAGAAATTCTTCCTTATGTCCAGCCTGAAGCAGGCTTGTCGTAGTTTATGACCATTCGACCTCATCATCCCTTGGGGCGCTCTGGTGAACAAACGTCCCCCAGATCCTGGTGGTCACCCCTGATAAACTTGTAGGTGGCATCAGATCGCCCCTGAGCCTGCGCTTTTCCAGGCTAAAGAGCCCCAGGGCTCTCAGCGTGTCGTCGTAGGGTCTGCTCCCCTGACCTCTGATCATGCGCGTGGCTCTTCTCTGCACTCTCTCCAGCTTCTCCACATCCTTCTTGAATTGTGGAGCCCAAAACTGGACACAGTACTCCAGCTGCGCCCTCACCAAGGCCGAGTACAAGGGGATAATGACATCCCAGGATTTGCTCGAGAAACATCTATGGATGCAAGCCAGCGTTTGGTCACTTTACTAGCTGCAGCATCGCATTGCAGCTAATGTTCATCTTGTGGTCAGTGATGACCCCCAAGTCTCTTTCTTCCATAGGGCTAGCCAACATAGCAATGCCGAGCCTATAAGGATGTTGCGGGTTTTTCTTCCCAAGGTGGAGAACCTTGCATTTATCGGCGTTGAACACCGTCAGATTCTCGTCCGCCCACTTGCTGAGCCTGTCCAGGTCAGCCTGTATCGCCTGCCTGTCTTCTGGTGGCCCCAAAGTTTGGTGTCATCGGCGAAGTTGGCCAGTCCGCTTCTGACTCCAGTGTCCACATCATTAATGAAGATGTTGAACAGTATGGGTCCAAGGACAGAGCCTGGGGGGACCCCACTGGTCGCAGGACACCATGACGAGTGACTTCCATCAATTACTACCCTCTGGGTCCGACCACGGAGCCAAGTTTCCAGTCAGTGGATCGTGGAGGACCCAAGGCAACAGTTGGCCAGTTTCTCCAAGAGATGATCATGGGACACCAGATCGAAGGCTTTTTTGAAGTCAAGATATATGACATCAATCTCTTCTCCCTTGTCCAGGTGATCGGTCACCTGGTCATAGAAGGAAATGAGATTGGTCAAGGAAGACCTACCCACAACAAACCCGTGCTGGCTATCCCTTAAGATGTTGGCGTTGGCCAGTCCATTAAGGATGGCCTCTTTGATAAACTTTTCTAGGATCTTCCCCGGGATAGAAGTCAGGCTGATGGGCCTGTAGTTTGCCGGATCCACTTTCCTCCCTTTCTTGAAGATCGGCACCACGTTGGCCTTCTTCCAGTCTTCGGGCACTACACCAGAGCGCCAAGAGCTTTCAAAGATCTGCGCTAGAGGCTGGGCTATGATGCTCGCCAGCTCCTTGAGTCCCCTGGGGTGAAGATGTCAGGGCCGGCTGCCTTGAAGGTATCCAGCTTCTCAAGATGTTCCTTCACAAAGTCAGCATTAATGGGGGGCAGGGGATCACCCTCACCCAGACTTCCCTGTCCCGTAGCAGGCGAGGGCGTCCCGTGGGGCTGATGACAGACTGACACAAAGTACCCATTTAATAGGTTGGCTTTTTCCTGGGCATCAGTTGTCAGTTGCCCCATCTGGTTCAACAGGGGTCCAGTGTTGCCCCTGTGGCGGGCCAGTAGGGGGCGCTCCCGTTTTGAGCCGCCCACCTCCCTGCGCCCGACCACCTTCCAGGCTCCGAGTGCCTCCCTTGGGGTG
>JAGPOW010000965.1:120025-140552 GCA_030014935.1 Caiman crocodilus
GCGAAGCTCTACTCCCGCCTTGGCCTTCCTAACAGCCCTCCTGCACGCCCGAGCACAAGAAGAGTACTCCTCCTTGGAGGCTGCTCCCTTCTTCCAAAGGTTGTATGCCTCCCGCTTTGCCCTCAGGGACCCCCGAATATCCCTATTAAGCCACGGGGGCTTCCGGGCACCTTTGCCTATCTTGCATCGGGCGGGAACGGTCACCCCTTGGGCACGGAGGATCGTCTCCTTAAGGAATGCCCATTCTTCATGGACGCCCATGTCCTCAACCCTACAGTCCCGCAGCGCCTCCTCAACCAGCCTCCTGAGCTCTCCGAAATTGGCCCTTTTGAAGTCTGGGACCCTAGTCCTAGTGTGGGCCCTAGCTACACTGCGCCGGACAGCAAATTCTATCAGGCGATGGTCGCTGTCACCAGTTAGCAGTTAGATTTGGCTGCTGACCTGGGAGCTCCCTTCCGTGCTTACGCTGCAGTAGCTTGTGCACATGCCCAGGCCCTTGATCTTCTAAGCCACTGCGGCATGGTCAAGCCCAGGCTCCAGGGAGCTGCTGCAGGAGGTCAGGCGAGAGCACCAGGAGCCCTGCTAGCCTTAATCAGCCAGGAGGCACAAGTGGAAGCCGGAGCCACTGCCGCAGCGGAGCCGTCGGTCCGTCTGCAGAGCGCCTCTTTCAGCTGCTCAGTGGTGACCCAGGGAATCTCCCTCCCTGCTCCCAGGGAGCACGGGGCTTAGCGCCAGGCCTGTTTCTTCTCAGCCCTGTGGCATGTCAGCACCTGGTGCTTGTGTTTGTCTCTGGGTAGTGGGGACAGGAAATGTCCTCCAGCCCCAGCCTTTGGTTGTAGAGCCAAAAGGGAAAGTGTAAAACCTTGTAACCTGCAGGCGAGTGTGAAGGCTAAGGTCCTGTTGAGGCAACATTGATGGAAGCATCACATTTGGATGCATCCAACTGAATCGCTGCAAACGTTGGAAGCTGCGTCGGTGTGTAGGCACTGCATCAGGTGGGGAAGCACGGCCTTGGCACTGGGGATAGGGGCTTCACCAAGGTCGAGGTGCCCAGGCAAAGCCATTCTTCAGGTCCCGGCGGGAGTGAGGGAGCCTTGAATGAGCGTGTGAAGGAAGGCTCGAGGGTAGGAGGTTGAGGCAAGTTGGAAAAGGGCGGTAGTTGGGGACCAACAGGTGATGAAGCAAAGGCAGGGTGGGAGTCCCGGCTTGCAGCAGGTGCACTGGGAGACCAAGTGCCTCCTCTCTCCAGAGAGCAGCGGTGCCTGTATTCCACGGTCTGTGAGACACGTGGGTTGGAAGGTGTGCGTGTACGTGGTCGGTGGTAGCAGATGCCAGAATGAGGAGCAATGGTCTCGCTTTGTAGCAAGCAATGTTGGGGTTAGATATTATGAAGAACTTTCTCACTTGAAGTGTAGTAAATCCCTGGAACCGGCTCCCCAGAGAGGTGGTGGCATCTCCATCCTCGGAGGTGTTTAAGACCTGGCTAGGCAAAGCCCTGGCTGGGATGATGCAGATGGGGGCTGGTCCTGCTTGGAGCAGGGGGTTGGACTAGATGCGACCCCTGAGGGTCCCTTCCAGGCATCATGTTCCACGATTACGTATGCCTAACTTCCCTCTCAGGACTTGCCACGATGTTGATGGATGCCACCACTGACAAGGATCCGTCAGTCCAGGAGCAGATCTACAACGCTTTGTGCTATCTGGGAGAAGCCGAGCCCGAAGAGATCCTGAACTGCTGTGATGAATACCTGCGGCAGCACGAGAAGGTAGGCCTCTGCACACCTGCCCAGAGCCGCTGGCAGGAGGGTGGAACAGAGTCCACAGCTATGGCGCTGGCTGAGAGGTGCAGGTTGGGTTGGGGGAACGTGACTGCCGCGCTGGGACGACTGCGGAGGGCCCAGGCCCTGTGATGGGGAGGCACGGTTGGGCTCTGAAGCCTAGGAGAGCCCCTCGCGAGTGGCTGTCAGACTCAGCTGCTGGCAGTGAAGCACAGCCAGGGTCAGCAACAAAGACAAGGCAGAGCTGGCACGTTGCACTCTTCCCACAGCCAGAGCCTTGTCACACAGCAGATTAGGTAGAAAGGGGGTATGCCACAGCCTTCCTGCAGGCGCCCCAGCAGACTGAGTCCCAGAAGGGGTGCTGAGCCTTTAAGGGCTTTCGTTCGGTCCCACAGACTCCTGTGCATCCTTTTTCCCACAGCTGGCTTACCCCCACCGCATCACCATCCTGAAGGCAATGGAAACGGTGGTGAAGAATAACATGTCCCATCTGGACAAGAGCACCGCCAAGGTGGTTATCTTCCTGGCATCTAATGAAATGACCAAGTCAAAGGTAAATGCTGCCAGCTGGGGCCTCGTCTGGGGCTCCCTCTGCAAGGCTTCCTATGCTGCATGCTCTCAGGCCTCTGACCTGCAGGCAGGGGGAGTCGGCTGCCCCTTGTCTCCTTGCAGTGAGCATCGCTGCTGCCGTCCTTTCGGCAGGCCAGTCTTCCCCCTGCACCCTTCTCTGCTCTGCCTAAGAGTCCGTGGTAGCCCAGGGGTGGCAAGTGTGTTGTGCCCTGTGTGGGAGGGTGAGGAGATGAAAACTGGCAGCGGGTTTCCCTTCTTAATCTGCTTAACAGTCGTGGGTAATCAAGCGATGTAAAAGGGCAGGGGAGTGTGTGTGTGTGTTTGTGGGGGGTGGCTTTGTCTCCTTTTGCGGGGAATGGAGAGATGGAAACTGCAGAAAAAGGGGAAACCCACTAGTCGGACCTGCATGTCTAAACGTCTAGTCTTGTCAGGATTTGCACACGCTGTTGCGTACGCAAGGTGAATGCCTGTCTGGGATGCACACCTGCCTGGGGACTGACTCTGCCCCTACTTATCTTTGCGCGTAGTCCAGTGACTCTCAACCCGGGTGCCTTGAGAACCTTTTGAAGCTGCTCAGGCGCACCACGCTAGTACTTATGCATGCAAACATGAGTCACAGAAAAACCAGGGATTTCAGATAGGAATTCATAATGTTAAAAACCTTCTGCTTCATTGTGGTCTCTTGAGGTTTTTGCCACAAGAATTGCTCTGCTCTCCCATAGGCAGACACTTGAGGGAAAACAAACTAAAAGCTGGAATTTTCTGAGTGGGGCTTTGAGTCTGAAAAGGTCGAGAACCACTGGCATAGTCTGCCCTGTCAGCTTCCAGGGTTGGGCAAGTGCTCTAGTCCCCAGTGAGTAGAAGCGTTTTGCAGGGGTGCTCGCACGGCTGCTTTGGGTAACTTGTACCTGGTTTGTTTGGCTTAGGAAATAATCCATGAGTGGCAGCAGGCAGCAAGCAATGTCCTCGTTGCAGTGGGGCAGCGCTTCATCAACAAAGTGATGGAGGAGGTGCTGACCAAATTCCAGCCCGGGATCCTGCCGCACTACTTCATCATGCAGACGTTTGCAAACCTCTCTGTGTCTAATGGTAATTAGCTGCTCCTCCACTCCCCCCCATTCAATAAGCTGTGCAGACTTTGTGCAGTGGGAGTAAAGCCAAGGCAAGACCTCCTGCACAGGGTGGTTTGGAGGGCTCCAGCTGGAACAGGCTAGGCACAGACCTGGCCACTTCCATGGTGTAGCAGGCTCTGCACAAGTGACCATGCTTGGCATGGCTGCGGAGCCCTTGGACTTCACTTCACTGGGCTTTGTAGAGCCTGATGTCTGGAGTAGCCGTGCTAGGAAAAGATTGTGTGCAGGTGGTGGGGTGGCACTGGTGTGCACTGCTTGCTTGCTGTTCCTCCCTTCCACATGGGTGGTGAGACAAAGCCTCAAGTCACTGGCAGAAGTGTGGCTTTCCAGAACCCATCCTGCCCTTTTGCGCTGGCTTGGGACAGGGGAGGCTGTTAGAGCTGGCAGGCAGGTCCAAGGTCACTGCAGAATGACAGAGCCACTGCCAGAGGTGTTGAGGTGTTTGTGGGCTTGCGCACGGAGATGAGCTGATGCAGTGTCTGCTACTGCCTTTTGGCCTTGGTGCCATCTGAGTCCAGTGTGTGCTACTGTAAGGCCTTACGTGAGTCGGGGCTCTGCAGTTGTTGTTCAAAGCTGACTGAGCATCCAGCTGTTCAGCATCCCGAAGATGAGACCCAAGCTGCTGCTGTGGCTGACTTGCTGCACCTCTGGTCAGGACCCCTAACCCTGGCTAAGCTCCCTATATGCAAGCTCAAGGACTCCTTTGCTGCAGAGATGCAGCCTGCTGAGCCCCCAGCATGCTGTTCCCATCATGTCTGGGAGTTACTCTGTGCTGAACTAGACATGACTGCTACCAACCCCTTCTTCCCTGTCCCGTCTCAGCCTCTGCTGCGGACAGAGCTCTCGCTGAGCGGCAGTCGGGCAGCTCTTCTATCAGTGTGCACTCCCAGCTGGTGGTACTGCTTTGCTGTGAGCAGCCCCGGTTCTGGAGGTGACCGTCTGCCACTGCAGTAGAGCGCACCTCCCGGGGTGCTTCTTCCTTGGGTGCATGGCCCTGCAGTGATGACCAGCTGTAGTCCTGAGCTGCCCAAGCTGGTATCCCTGCTGCTCTTGTTCAGAACTGCTGGCAGTTGCATTCGTGGTTTGTGTTTGAAATGTCAGGCCCTTGAGTTGGACTGACTGAAGGACCTTGTGCAGCTGTTGTCTAGTCCGCTTTGCACATGGATTCTCACACAGTTTCCCTCCCCACGATCAGACACTGCCTGGGGTCACACCAGCCAGTTGCGACTCTCTCCTTTCTTCTTTCCTACTAGTATTCGGGATGGTGCCTTTCTTGAACTCTATCCTTGGGACCATGCTGCCGATGCTGGGGATGGCCAAACAGGACCACATGAAGTCTGTGTTCTGCTATGGTAAGGCTTGACTGACCACGTGGGAAGTGTGATCTGGGCAATGCACCACTTTTGCCTCCTGCTCTGACGAGACTGGCTTTCGCTTTGGCCTGGGCTCAGGAGCCTGAAGGGCAGAGAGGCTGACTAGGCGCTGACCTGTTGCAGACCACATGGCTGGCTAGCTCTGGGGTTGGGATATTGAGGTTGCCGGCAGCGGATGCCTGCAGCATTTGCCTGCTGGGCCGAGTGCCTTTGTGCTCTGAGCACCGGGTCCCCGGGGCGCTGGAGTGCCGACTGAGCCAGGGTTGCCCCCTCCAGCTGATGTTGGCATTCTGGCTCTATCTGCGTCTTCAGTTTTCCATTGCAGATTCCCGAAGGTCCTCGTTCCCAGCTGACCCACCCAGCAGTTAGGCTGCCAGCCAGCTGGTGCTGGGAGGAAACAGCTGTCACTGCCATGTCACAGCATCCATAGACAAACAGGTGGGAGTTTCTAGGGGCTTGCGAGAGCACTGTGTTGGCTGGGGCTGGAGGGAGAGCGTGTGAGACTACCCTGGCAGGATGGTCTGGCATTAGTGCATACCCACCGGAGTAGAAAGCTCCTGCAGCACGTGGCTGTACCTTCTTCCTCCAGTCTCCCTCAAGCCATTTCTAGCATCAGGCTACAAACCCTGATGTCTGCTGTCTTTCGGTGGCAGTGAGCAGCTGCCTGTTTGCAATCCTAATGAAACCCTGCACTGACATTTCCCAGTGCTTTTTTTCCTGTTGCATGCCAAAATGGTCAAGGCACTTTGGAAGACATGAGCTGTAGCTTATAGTTCTGCTAAAGTAGTGCCTTGGGCTTGGGCTCGGGCTCAGGCTCAGGCTGTAGAGCTCTCTTGTGCATAGCATCTTGCTGGTTAAGTGATGTGGAAAACTAAATGTTCTGTGTTTTTGGCAAAACGCTTGCCTCTGAATAGACTGTGTAACTGTATGGGGGGGTATTCACCCTCCTCGGTAACCTCCGTGTGAAGTGTAAGGGCTGCGTTAGAGAGGGCAGCAGATGGCAGGGGTGTTGATTTGGCTCTGGACAAAAGCCCAGGCTGGGGCTTAGCAGTTTCAAGCGTGCAGCCCCAGGGTAGATGGCGTCGCCTGTCTGTGCTGGGTCCCCCTGGACTCCATGAGGAGCTGGCCGTCTCTCAGGCCTTCTCTTCCACTGTGGGACGAACACTGGCTCTCGGACACTTGTGTTTGTACCCAGGTGGGCCTTGCAAGGCTGTAGTGCTGTCTCCTTGCAGGCTGAAGTCCAGCTGGAGTTGGTTAGTCAGGAACCTGGGCACGATACTACCAGTCTCATTTAATGTATGAGCTTATGGCTTCATTTCCTCAGCCAGCTGTGGGCAGAGGAGACCCGGGGGGGGGTGCACGTGGTGCCTCTTCAGAGGCATAGCCAGACGCAGCCTCTGCTCATCTCCGTGCCCTGCTGTGCTGGCAGCCTGCTCATGCCATGCCCCTTGCTGCCATCTGAGCACACAGCCTGTGAAGTGGCAGCTCAGAGCTGTGCGTCCATCGTAAGTGCGCCTGGTGGGAGGCTCTCCAGCATCTCCCTGCACTGCAGGGGGTGGGTTTCTGTGACCTGAGCTCAGCCACGGCTCTTCTCTTGCAAACAGACTCTACTCGCCGGGTTAACCAGGCACCCAAGAGACTCCCTTGCCTTGCAGCAGCTGTTACAGCATCATCATCGCTTTCAATTTAACACAGTCCAGTGGATCAGCACTTCTGCTCTGGGAGCCCCAAAGCTGTTCATGCAGGGAGCATGCCTCTAGTAAAGCTGGTGAGGAACGAAAGGGATTCCCTTAGGTCCCTTAGGTATCCACTTCACTGCGCCTGGCTGTCATGGAATAATCGGTGCTGAGGAAGGAGTTGCCTTGCCAGTCGCAACCACCGAGCCACCAGAAAGGAGCAGAGATGGTGATGCAGGTGGCCCATGGTTGAGCGTGGCGAAGTGCTTGTGCCGTGCTGCCCATGAGCTGCGAGAGGTCCAAAGTTACCTGTGAGTGGTCGGTGAGCTGTTGCTAAACCAGGCCCGCATTCATGTCTTGGGATATGAAGGTGGCTGGGCCAGTGTGTATGCGACTGCCCCGAGGTTTGGGTGGGACTGCTGGCTTGCTTCTGGTCCGGATCAAGGGCCTTGTGCCTGTCATGCTGTGGGGCTAAGCTGTGTGCCTGCGCAGGACGAATCTGCTTTGCGACAGCCTCTGCCTTGCTCCTTCTGGAGGTGACAGCCTCTGCCTCGCTCCTTGCGGAAATGGCAGGTGGAGGCAAATGAGGCAGGAGACTTCAGGAGAAGGACAAAAGGTCGTGTCTTGTGTAGGACGCTCGGATGCTGCCCTGCAGAATGGGGCCCGTGCACTGTCCCAGACTTCCCAAGGTTGTTGCCATGTGTGTTCCCATTTCTGGCCACCCAGCGCATAGCCCTGAAGCCTCGCGCTTCCCTGCTTCAGCATTTGTAGCTGTAACTGTGATGGAGCAGGGCTTTGAACCTGGGAAGTGGTGGATTGAGCAGTTCTGTGCTGGAGGCGTTGGGTCTCAGCTGTCCTGTTGTCTGCCTGAACTACCGGGCACTCCTGACCTTGCGCTGCCATTAGCGTGGATTCATCGCAGCCTCATGCAGCAAGGCTGCTTTGAACTGCCCAATATAAAATCGATGACGGGGAGCCCTCGAGAACGTGGTATAATGTAGCGTTCGGAGCGGGGCACGGTTTGTGCGCCGACGGAGGTCTGTTTTTCATATGGTGTTCAGTGCTCGAACGCAATGTTGAATGCTGCTCGTCAACCAGGCACGTTGCAGCTGCTGTCCTCGTGCCCACTCTCTTCAGCTCCCGCATCTCTTCCCCACAATATCCTAGTCTAGTCCTATGAACACAGGACTGAAGGTGACCTCCTGGGTCAGACCCCTTCCTGCTATTGCAGGCACCAGGTCACAACCCCTTTTAAGCAAAAGCATCATCACAAGCAAGGGCACAGTTCCTACTGCCCCTTCAGAGCTGTTGTCTCCTGAGTATTAGAAACTGTCTCAAGTTATTGCAAGCCTGTTGTTTCCCCACGGTCGCCGGTTCCTTCCTCTGCTGTGCTGAGCGGTGGCGAGGGTGGAACGCCCTGTGCTCGCAGCAGGGGTTGGCCAGCCGGTCGCCCTCTGGTCCGGTGCCCAGTCCCACTCTGACCTCGACCAGCGGTTCCAGGGGAAAGTACCCCTCACCCCAAGGCCCTGGTCTCTGGGGCATCTGCAGTCCAGGCAGCTCTAGCAGAGGCGAGGGATTAGCATCTGCTTAGAGGCAGGATCCTCCATGGCTTAGCTGCTGAGCTCAGGTCTATGAATCATCTGAAGGAGGAGACTGTCCAAAGGCCAGGAGCTTAGCTTCCTGACCTTGCCTGATGCCTCGTCCTGCTCAGCTTCAGGTTCCTGCACAAAGCTTGGGCATGTCTCTAAGGACTGCAGGCTTTATTTTAAAAGGGAGAAATCACTTTTTCTTTATAGCCACGTTCTTAAGCAGCTAAACTGTTTTGGCTTAAAAGAGGCTTATCTCGAGACAGATGTCAGCTGCAGATGCCAGCTGCATCAAAATGTCAGAGCTTCCCCTCCTAATTAAAAGTGTTAAGCAACTGAAAACATAACTTTCTACAGAGAAATGGAGGAAAAACCTTGAAGTGCCTAGAGGAGAACAAGGTGATTGGGAACAGTCAGCATGGCTTCATCAAGAGCAAGTGGTATCTGATCAACCTTACTGCCCTCCACAAAGGGGTAAAAGGCCCTGCAGATTGGAGGGAAAGCTGTGCATGGAATTGTACCCCATTCTCATTAACATTCTCATTAACAAGCTACGGAAGTAAAGACTAGATGAAGGTGGATAATGACAACTGCAAAGTCCTGCACTGAGGAGGAAACAATCGCATGCACCGGGCAGGCTGGGGGTGATGGGCTGGGCAGCAGCTCTGCAGAAAAGGACTGGGGGGACGGGACAAGAATCTGAGGAGGATCCAGCAGCGTGCCCTTGGTGCCAAGAAGGCGACCGGCATCCTGGGCTGCATCGGTAGGAGCGTTGCTGGCAGATGGAGGGCAGTGATTCTTCCCTCTATTCAGCACTGGGGAGGTCACATCTGGAGTCCTGTGTCCAGCTGTGGCCCCCACTACGGAAAGGCTGTGGACACGTTGGAGAGAGTCCAGTGGAGGGCAGTGGAAATGGTTGTGGGGCTGGGGGACAGGACTGTTGAGGAGAGGCTGGGGAAATGGGCTGATTGAGTCTGGAGAAGAGCAAACCGAGGGGGATTGAATAGCAGCCTTCACCTCCCTGCCGGGGGGCTGCAAAGAGGATGGAGCTGGGCTGGTCTCTGTGGGGGCAGATGGCAGGACAAGGAGCAATGGGCTTGAGCTGCAGCAAGGGAAGTTGAGGTTGGAGATTAGGACAAGCTTTCTCACTAGGAGGGTGGTAAAGCACTGGGACAGGCTCCCCAGAGAGCTGGTGCAGTCTCCATCCTTGGAGGTTTTGAAAACCCAGGTAGACCACCTTGGCTGGGATGATGTAGTTGGGGCTGGTCCTGCTTGGAGCAGGGGGCTGGACTAGTTGTGACCTCCTGAACTCCCTTCCAGCCCTTGTTGTCTATGAGTCTGTGGAAATACTGTAAAGTGGATGCATAACTGGCTGGATCATTGTGCTCAATGGGGAAGTCCTCCGTGGCTCAGTATCTAGTTAGGAGTTAGCACCTGAGGCTCGTCAGGGGTCTCTCCTGGGTCCAGCATTGTTTAACGTCTTCATTAATGAATAGGCAATGAGATTGGTGGAGTTACCTGCAGATTTGCTAAGTGTGCATGGTTGGGCAGAGTTGAAGATGCTCCAGACTGACCTGGATAAACCAGAGGAATGGTCCAATATGAATCGGACTAGATTCAACAAAGGGAAGTGTGAAGTCTTGCACTTGGGGCAGTAGCTGCAGGCCCAAATACAGTCTGGGAAATGATGGCCAGGCTGCAGTACGGCAGAGAAGGACCTGGGCAGGAGGGTTGCAGCGGCCACTACTGCTGGCAGTCCCTTGACATGAGGATAACGGTCACCTGCGGAGATCTGCATCTTCCATGGAAGGACCTGGCAAGTATTTCCAGGAGGGAGTAAATAGTGATTTCCCCCTGGATGTGGCTTTTCCAGCCAGGTGAAATGAGGCCGGTTTAGGGTACCATCTCTAGCCTCTCCCTCTCTGGATCCTAAATAGCCTGCTCAGCCATGACTGTAGTTTCCGAGCCGCATACATGTCTCAGTTCCACGTCTACAACCCCGTCGTACTGTCGTTGTGGCTTCCAGTGCTCGCTAGCACTCGGCCCTGACGCCACTCGCTGTAGGACTTGCTGTTGAAGGAAGACGCCTACACGTGCCGCTGTGATGCGGGGATGCTGCTGTACATCTGCAACCACACAACTGCGGGAAAGGAGCCTTAATCTGATGAGGAAAGCTGAGATGACCAGATGCTTTCATCTGCCTTTGCAGCCATTGTAAAGTGTCCTTTCTTCGTCCTTCTGCTTTGCCATTGAGGACTTCATTTTTGGATTGCTGTTAGACTGGAAACCACTTTCAACCTTGCAGCCATGTGGGAGCTTACCAGGAGTACCAGACTCTGGGTGGCATTGCTCTTGAGGGCACCAGCGAGCCCATGAGCCTCTCCGCCATATCCTGGTTGCAGTCCTTGGAGGGTCACTGGCCCATAAGCTGAATGACTGAAGAGTCTGCTCTTTTGGCTCAAGGAGAAAAATAAAGGCCAGTCGCATCCTAGCTTGTGTTAGCGGATGTGTCGCCTGCAAGTCGAGGGCAGTGCTTCTTGTGCTCTGTGGCACTTGTGGGGAGGCCTCCCTTGGAGTCCTGAGCCCGACAGGTCAAGAAGGATGTGGATAGTTTGGGAAGTGACAGGAATGCTTAGAGGCCTGGGAAGCAAGGCTGGGGAAGGCAGGCTGGAAAAGCAGGGGTTACTTATTTTGGAGAATAGAAGACTGAGGAAGGGGGCAAGTCTTTACGTACCTGAAGGGTGCTTATAGAGGATGGAGAGGGGCTTTCCTCTGTGGCTGTAGGGGCAGGGCGGTGATTCTTCCCCTCTATTCGGCACCGGGGAGGCCACATCTGGAGTCCTGTGTCCAGCTGTGGCCCCCCTCCCAGTACAGAAAGGATGTGGACACATTGGAGAGAGCTCAGGGGAGGGCGATGAAAATGGTTGGGAGCTGCGGGATGTGACTGGTGAGGAGAGGCTGAGGGAACCGGGCTGATTCAGTCTGCAGAAGATGTCACAGGTTTCATCGACATTAGGGCTCAGAGGGACCTTGTAAGATCATCGGGTCCAGGCCCTGCCCCGGGGGCAGGAAGTCAGCAGGGGTCAAACGATCTCAGCGGGATAAGCATCTGAACACTTCTTGACAGTGCCCAGAGTGGGTGCTTGCACCGCCTCGGGGGAGGTCTGTTCCAGGCCTCGGGGCCTTGGTCAGTAAAGAAGTTCTTCCTCATGTCCAGCCTGAAATGGTCTGGGAGGAGTTTGTGACCGTTGGACCTTGTCATCCCTTGGGGTGCTGTGGTGAACAGGCGTTCCTCCAGATCCTGGTGTACTTGCCAGCAGCCACCCGGTCCCCTTGCGCCTGCGCTCTTCCAGGCTGAAGAGTCCCATGGCGCTCAGCCTCTGAACAAGGCCTCAACCTCCCTTCATAAGGTCTGTTCTCCTGCCCTCTCATCATGCGCGAGGCTCTCCTCTGGACTCTTAAGCTTCTCCACGTCCTTCCTGAATCGTGGAGCCCAGAATTGGGTGCAGTAGTCCAGCTGTGGCCTCACCAAGGCCAGGTACAGCAGGAGGATGACATCCTGGGTCTTGCTCGAGATGCATTGGTAGAGGTAAGCCAGAGTTTTATTTGCTTTACCAGCTGTGACATTGCATTGGCAGCTCGTGTTCATCTTGTGGTCAGTCATGATGCCCCAAGTTTCTTTTGGTCACAGTGCTAGCGAGTGCAGCATTGCCGAGCCTGGAAGCGTGATGTGGGTTTTTATTCCCCAGATGGAGCACCTTGCATTTCTCCATATTGAATGCCACCAGGCTTTCATCCACCCACCTTGCAAGCCTATTGAGGTTGGTTTGGATCACCAGCCTGTCCTCAAGTGTGGAGACTCTTCCCCAGAGTTTGGTGTCGTCAATGAACTTGGCCAGTCCACTGTCGACACCAGTGTCCGGATTGTTTCTGAAGACATTAAAGAGTACAGGTCCGAGACGGAGCCCTGGGGGTGCCATGAGAGAAAATGGAGTGGATTGAATAGCATCCTTCAACTCCCTGCCGGGGGGGTTGCAAAGAGGATGGAGCTGGGCTGTTCTCAGTGGGGGCAGGTGACAATAAGGAGCAATGGGCTCCAGTTACAGTGAGGAGGGTTGAGGTTGGATATTAGGAAATCTTTCTCACCAGGAGCATAGTAAAGCACTGGAAGAGGTTACCCAGAGAGGTGGTTGACTCTCTGTCCTTGGACAGATGTTTTGAAGACCCGGGTAGACAAAGCCTTGGCTGGGATGCTGTAGTTGGGGCTGGTCCTGCTTGGAGCAGGGGGGTGGACTAGACGTGACCCCTGCCTGAGGTCCCTTCCAGCCCCACGGCTGTCTGTGATGGGACTAGGAGCAATGTCCAGTTTAGGTTGGAGCAGGGGACATTTAGTCTGGAGATGAAGAGCTTTCTTGCTTCGAGGGTGGCCAAGCGCTGGCCTGGAGGAGCCGAGGCGTCTCTATCCCCCGGGATTTCTACGAGCAGGTTGGCTAGATGCAGACACTGGCCGGAGAGGTTAGTTGAGGATTATTCTGCCTTGAGCAGGGGGTAGAAAAGATCTCATTAGACTTGGAAAGGATTTTCTTTTCTGTGATCCTATAGGCAGGCCTGCTAATCCAGTCTAACACCCTTCATCTCCCCTGGATGCTCAGGTGGGGAGAAGGCTTCAGTCTCTGCCAAAAATTGCTCTGGCTTAAAAATGTGGATGCCGCCGTGTCAAATCTGGTGAATTCTGCCCCAAGGGCCACAGCTGCTCAGCAAGCGTTATTCCAGGTGCTACTCCTGGATTCAGGGCAGTTTCTTCCCCACCCCCAAGGGTAAATTTGAGTCTTTAAATACTTATTTGCATTTCCTTGGGACGTGTATGCTGCAGCTGCACTTGAGTCAGCTCAGCGGTCATCCCAACTTGGTAGCTCTTGAGAAATTGCTTCCAGCTTCGCAGGGTTGGAAGGAGACCGGTTACGGGGCAGGCTGAGCCCTGGAAGCAGGCAGGTTTCTAGCTGGGTCGTGCTGCAAGGAGCCAGCTGAGTGTCCGGCTCCAGGCAGCACAGGCTCAAGTGGCTGGAAGAAGTTTTCTGTAAGGAGGCATCTGGCCCTTGTATGTTCCTTTACCCATACAAGTGCCTGTTGAAGAGGCTGGTTTATCCAGCTCGCGCCCCCGCCCCGGGCTGGCTGCGGGGTTAAGTTGCGACTGACCACGCTTGACACTGCTCACTCATCTCCCACCACTGCTGGGGGTGTTAAACGAGCGCATGGGAGGAAAGGGGTGATGCTTCCCTGAGCTCTCCTCTCCGGGCCGAGCGCAGAGGCAGTGCCAGCCTGGCCCGGGCTGCCGTATGGTGCGTGCCGAGGCTTTGCCCACCAGGCAGACAGCCATTTTACCTTCAACTCCTTTTCAAGTGTGGCCTGGCTCGTGCTGAGCAGTCTGTCAGACTTTTGAAACTTGCCTTGGATAAAGCCCCTAGCTGGGAGCCTCGGCAGAACAAGGAGCAAAGGTCTCACGTTGCAGCAAGCGTAGTTTAGGTTAGATATTAGGAAAAACTTTCTCACTAGGAGGGCAGTAAAACACTGGAGCAGGCTCCCCAGAGAGGTGGTGGAGTCTGTCCTTGCGGCGTTTTAAGACCCGGGTAGACAAAGCCTCGTCTGGGATGATGCATTTGGGGCTGGTCCTGCTTGGAGCAGGGGTTGGATTAAATGTGACCTCCTGAGATCCCCTTGCACCCTCGCTGTCTGCGATTCCCTGAGCCCCTGTGCTGTACTCCGAGCTGGGGCTGAAGTTGTCCTTGGTTTTCATAGCAAATTCAGGAAGTGGAAATGCCCGTCTCCTCTTGCTCCGTTAGGTGACTTGAGCTGGCTGTGACAGAAGTCCTAGCCACAGCCTGGTGCCTGGGGGAGATGCCGCTGTGGAGCAGACTTGGTCTTGGACGCTTATTAACGAAGGGATAAGTCCTGAAGCGCGCTGCCGGGGACGTCCCTGGGCCTTGGATGCACCTCTGCTCACAAGTCATTCCTGCTTGAGACTTTCCCCACCTTAAAGATGGGAAGATGGGGCTTAAAATGGCAACACTTGCTAGCCAAGGACAAAACTAGCTAGCCAGGGTCAAAGCCTGTGCAGACACGGCTGCTGCAGCTTAAAGGAATAAAGCGCATGACTGCAGCCACATACGCAGTCAGCTGAGCGTAGGGGTGACCTTCTCCTGTCCAGCTAGTCCGCAGCATCACTTAGTTTCCGAGTCTGTCCCATCTTCCTCCCTCCTCCCTGTGCAGTCCGTCCTGCCCGCCCCTCGGGTCTCCCTGGGTCCTGTTGTGTGGGGAACATCCTGGGTGATTGGCTCTACTCCCCAGCTAGAGGCTGAGAGGCATGCCAGGCCTGCTAGGGCAGGAGCTACGCCGTAGTTACGGACCTCCCTAATTCTGAGCCAGCGTGGGCTCTGGAGTTACCAACACCAAGATAGCAAGGTTGCTCTTAAACATGGGTAGAAGGGACCAGGTAAAAGTATCCTGGAAACATGACATCTGCCCACCTCCCCAGGGACTATCGGTGCTCGGGGAAACCCGCAGGCCTCGTGATGAGAGCAGCCTCCGTACGGGAGGCTCCAGTGTTTCTCGGTAGCGTGGTTCCCTTCACTCCCCAGATGCTTCTAGTGCTCGCCCCGGGTGAGTGGAACTGACTGCACGCACCTCTGCCTTGCAGCCCTGCAGCACTTCAGCGAGAGCATTCAGGAGTACCTGGCCAACCTGGACAAAGCCCCCGACCCGACCGTGAGGAAGGACACTTTCTCCAACGAGATCTTCAGCGCCTATGACGTGCTCTTCAACAGCTGGCTGCAGAGCCGGGAGGCCAAGGTGCCGTGATGCTGCTTGTTCTCGTGGTAGGGGTGGGAGACGCCCTTGAATCTGTGCATCCTCGTAGGACTGGGCCTCCCACTGCTTGTGGCAGGGCAGGGCTTGGCCTGGCCCCCTTCCCTGCGGGTGTTCTCCAGCATCCGCACCTTAAGAGCATGGCTCCTCATCGGCCCTGACGGCACGGCCAATGTCCTCCCTGGGCACAGCAGTTGCCTCTTCTCCTTAGAGGAGTTGAGTAGGGAACTTGCTGGACAGCACTTGTGAGCTCAGGGAGGTTCCCATGGTATTGGAGGGGTGTGTGCGCATGTGTGTAAGGAAGGTGGGCAGCTCCCCTGTTGCAGCATAAGAAACTGCACAAGCTGGTAGCTGGGTTTGCAGCGAGATGTCCTGGCCCCACTTCCACTCGCTCTAGATGCCTGTTAGCATCACGTGTCTTCAGTGCACAAAGGAAAAGACTGACTGTGGGGACTGCTCTCCATGGCTTGGGGGAGAGGTGTGGGGAAGGAAAGCTGCGGCTCTCCTGAGGGGATGGGGCAGTGGCTGTAGGCCTGGCCCGCTTGCTAGGACCAGATAGAGCAGGGCTGGGAGCTTGCAAGGCCGTCGGAGCAAAGCCGTGGAAACCTCATGGCTAAGGAGCCCTTTACTAGGATGGGGGGTGCTCTGTGAGGCCTGGCTGGTGCAGGGTCTCTTTGCTTTCCTGCAGTTGAGGCTGGCGGTCGTGGAGGCTCTCGGACCCATGAGTTACCTGATGCCCGGTGATAAGCTGGAGGAGCAGCTCCCCAGACTCATCCCAGGGATTCTCGCCCTCTACAAGAAGCACGCGGAGACCTTCTACGTGTCCAAGGTCAGCAGCTGCACACATGGCTCCCCTAGTTCCAGGGGGCGTCTTTGGGCCCCTGGTGCTCGTTGGCGTGCTGGGAGAGGCCTCAGGGCCCTGCGTCACCTGGCTTGTGCTGCCAGGGTCTGATGGCCCTGCCGCTCCCTGGCCCTCTCTTGCTGGGCCTTCCCAATCTGACCAGCATGGGCTGGACTGCTGGGTTCTAGCAGCAGAGGAGCAGTCCCAAAGCTTAGCTTAGCTTCCCACTGCTGAGCCCCATCGCATGCCTGGTCCCTGATGGGGTCCGTAAGGACTCCTGCTGTCCAGCATGTGCAGTGAGGTTTGCCTGGGAACTCTGCAGGCCACTGACACGCCGATGTGGTGGTGGCAGCTGCTTGCGTGCGCAGGAGCTGCTCTTGGATCGGAGAATTGGAGAATGAGGGTGTGAGGGGGCCTCAGGGGGTTGCACCTAGTCCAACCCCTGCTTAAAGCAGGACCAGCCCCAAGTACATCATCCCAGCCAGGGCCTTGTCTAGCCAGGTCTTCAAAACCTCCAAGGATGGGGATTCCACCAGTTCTCCGAGTAGCCTGTTCCTGTGCTTTACTATCCTCCTAGTCAGAAAGTTCTTCCTACTGTCTAACCTGAGCCTCCTTTGCTGCAAATCCTTACCCCAAGATCACTGTAGGAGGTGGTGGGGGTGCTCTGGGAGCCTCAGCTCTGCTCTTCCCCCAGCACCAGGTTGGCTTTTATCTGCAGCCCCTGTGCCCCTCCCGCCAGGCTGGCATGTACCAGTTTGCTGGCCAGCACATACTAACTACCCATCTCACTACTGGTGTAGTTCTCTTCCCACTGCTAACAGCACCTTTTGTAATGTCTCATTGAGCAGAGCTTGTGTCAGATCCTGGAGGCTTCTGTCAACATTGGCAGCCGTACTCTGGACACGCAGCTGGACGCGCTGCTAAGCGCGCTGCATCCCCAGGTGAGGACTTGTGGTAAGGAGCAAGCAAGGCAGTGAACCCTGCCCTGGGAGCTGGAAGGGGGTGCAGAGCTACAGGGCGTACATTGATGGGCTTCTCTGGCAAGGGGCTGGAGTGTGTACTTGATTCTGGGGCTGAGGTCAGAGAGCACCATAACCTCCTGCCAGCTCACAGAATGACCTTCCCAGGCTCCAGCCTGCACAGGGGCAGCGGGGAGGGAGGAAACTTCCCTTGAGCCAGGCCATCTCTTTCTGCCGGGGGGGCCTGAGCTGGCCACCGCAGGCTGTGGGGGATGAGTCGAGAGCTTCAGGAGAACATGATACGTGCTTCTCTGCTAACAGAAATGTCCTTCTCTGTTAACAAAGAAGGTCTCCCTATTGCCTGTCATACTGGCAGGGGTCGGGGAGGCCGTCCCCCCACAGGGGCAGCTTCTGGGCTTAGTTTCTGGCCCAGACGTGCTGCGTGAGGGTTTCATCCCTGCTCTGCACTGGAACTGGGGGCAGGTCCTTGGATTTGGAGCATTTGGGCTGCACAGGCTCTTGCAAGATCATGTCTTAAGGCAGGACCAGCCCTGACTAAACCATCCTAGTCTGGTGCTGCAAAGACAAGAAGCTGTTAAATATGCTCGAGAGACCCGGTAAAAGGCTGTGCCCCTTGCAGCAGAGGAAGGCAAACCCCCCATGGTCTGTATCGGCCTGACTGCGGGGTAGAATTGCTTCCTGTACCTCTTGAACCATAATGTGTGATGGCGGCCCACTGACTGCTAGGCTTGGAAGGGTTTTATAGGTAGAGATTGTGTAGTGCAGGCACCAAGCCAGCACATGCCGCTTGACTGATGGGCCTTGAGAGGGGCTTTTTGATTCCTTGTGCTGAGCTAGCAGAGGCTGGCGATAGCCCTCGACCTGCCAGCCTGGTTTCTCAGCACCGTATGTGGGATCTGGGGCTTTGCTCAGCTACCTTCAGATGCTGCTGTTGCAAAACAAGTCGGTGCGTTGGGGCTGACACCTCTTCAGCCTGCAGGCCCCAGGCTCTTATTCATGGACAGGAGGAAAAATTAATGCTGGGTGAGTTCAGGATGGCTCTTCTAAACCACCGGATGGCAGGCCACGAGCAGCCTGAGGCCACAGCGGAGTGAGGGGGTGGGAGCCAGCGGTCTCTGTTCAGGGAGCCTCTCGAGTAGTTTCACTTCTGTGGTCTGAGCAGTGTCCTCCTGTTATAACTCTGCAAGGTGCAGAAAAGCCTGTTTTGAGTGGCTTTTCTGTTGGAGCACCCTTGCAAAGGAGCCTGGTGCTGCCAGCTCTGGCTGGGTTATGTGGTTAGCTGCAGTCTCCAGCGGAGTTTCCTCCATGAGAGCACACGGTGCTCGCCGTGGAGGAAGCCTGATGTGATCGTGAAGTGCTGAGTGTGAATCCAGCCACGTGGGCCAAGCCCAGCTGCTGGGTCAGGAGCAGAGACTCGCTCGCAGCCACTCGAGGCATCCAGGCTGTCCCATCGCATTGGTGGCACCCCACGCTCAGTGAATCCTACTGGAAGTGCTTGGGCTGCTCCTGTTTGAGGACCAGGTGCTTCTGTTCCCAGGCCTGGGCTACCCAGGCAGGCCTTTCCCATGCGAAGCAGAGGAACTAACTGAGCTCCACTCACACGTGTGTGCCGCTTCCTCTGCTGAATCCACGTGCTGGATTCTGTGTGAGTTGTGTGGGCAGCATTGTTCCCACCTGTTCCTCTTCCTGTCTTGGGGTAGAGCCCTTTATGTCAGTGTCAGCCTAAGTCTGGTGACACCAGCATGTCCTCTCCGAGGCCAAACCTGGGAGTCCTCTGGCTATGTGGGATGTGCTGATTTGTGCTTCCACTTCGGTTTGGTGTCAGTGACGGAGGGACTTGAACACAGCCTGGCACTTTGGGCAGACTTGGGGGCCTTGACTTTGGAGAGTGCAGGATGTTTATGGTGGGGCCAAGAGGAGCAGGGACTCTGGCCATCTTGTGTGGAGTGTCTGCAGCGTGGGGGACCTGAAGGGTGCTGCTTTGCTCCCTCTTCCTTGTGCTAGCTGCGTTGCAAACCCTGCGCTCCTCGCTGGCTGCTGTGGCTCCGGTTAGGAGAGGCCCATCAAGCTACAGGCAGATGTTTAATGTCCTAGACACTTGCACCTGAAGCTTAAAACATCAGTGAAATGATATCCCCCAGATCTGCTGCAGAAGAAGAGGGGATGCTTCCTCTTGAGGCAGATGGCAACGAGGTAATGAACAACAATCCACTGCCGTAGCAATGCACCTGCTGGCTCTACATCAGGATTGGATCCAGCCTGCAGAGACACTAGATCTGGGCAGAGGGGAGAAGCGGCAGCAGTGATCGGGCCCTAGCTCTCACCTGCCTTGGACCAGAGCTGGATCATTGCAGCCTGTTGCAGGAAGAGATTGCCAATTCCCTGCTCTAGACTTCTGGAAGCAGGTCCTGACAAGCAGGCCATCCTGGCCAAGTCTGCTTGTCCTGCCCGGTGGCCGTTCCTTATGGCCCTGAGCTTGTGGGCAATGCTGCTCATCCCTGTTGGAGTTGGAGAGCAGTCCCTTCCCCAGAGCCTGCAGTCACCATTGCTAGTTCAGATCAGGGATGAGAAGAGTTCGTGCAGCTCCGGATCGGGAGCAGAGCAGAGCCCTGACATGGCAGTGCAGAGCAGTGCACGGGTGTGCGGGGGCTCTGCCCGGTCCAGTGGCACAGCACCCTCCGTCCCGGGAGGTGTCAAGGAGAGGCTGGAAAGCCACTGGGAAGGGGGGGTCTGGGTGCAGTGATGCCTGCGCTCTGTTGTGGAGATTTCCCAGGCTTCTGGGCTGTGTTGGAGGCTTATGCCCCCACCCTTTTGCTTCATGTGTCAGGGGTGTAAGCCTCCCCCAGAGGCACTGGGTGCTGGGGATGGGGCTGGGCTGTGCCAGTGCTCTTGCTGGGACCGACCCATTTTCAGACAAGGGAGGAAGGAAAACCCAGGAAATTATAGGCCTGTTAGTCTTACCTCGGTCCTGGGGAAACTCTTTGAGAAGATTGTGCAGGAGCACGTCTGCGAGGGGCCAGCCGGGGAGATCATGCTCAGGGGCAGCCAGCACGGGTTCATCAGGGGCAGGTCCTGTCGGACCAACCTGGTGCCTTCTAGGACCAGGGCACCAAATCCTTGGACGCAGGGTAGCAGTGGACGTAGTCTTTCTGGATTTAGGAAGGCCTTTGACACTGTCTCTCACCTCATTCTCATTAAAAAAACTCGGGGACTGTGGGATTGACACCTACACAGTCAGACGGGTCCCTAACTGTCTGGAGGGGCACCCAGAGGTGGTGGTGGATGGGTCGTTTTCGACCTGGAGGGATGTGGGCAGTGGGGTCCCCAGGGCTTGGTCCGCGGGCCTGCGCTGTTCAACATCTTCATCAGCGACTTGGACGAGGGGGTGAATGGCACCTTGTTCAAATTCACAGATGACACTAAGATGTGGGGGGATGTGGGCACGCTAGAAGGAAGGAACAGGCTGCAATTGGATCTGGACAGGTGACAGGGGTGGGCGGATGGGAACAGGATGGGTTTCAACACTGACAAGTGCAAGGTGCTGCACCGGGGGAGGAAGAGCCAGCAGCAGACCTATGGGCTGGGAACTCCCTTCTCATCAGTGCAGAGGCAGAAAAGGATCTTGGAGTCGTTATTGATGCCACAATGAACATGGGCCGGCAGTGTGGGGACGCAGTGAGGAAGGCCAACCACACCTTGTCGTGCATCCACAGATGCATCTCGAGCAGG
>JAGPOW010000965.1:146679-165954 GCA_030014935.1 Caiman crocodilus
CCCAGAGCACAGGGAAGTGGGGGTGAAGAGGCTCAGCCAAGCCCCTTGTTGAAGAGCAAGAGCTGTGAACCGAGGGGCATTGGGGTGCGGTGACCCCGGAGCTGGGGGCCTTGCCGAATGCTGTGCTGATGCATAGGAGCAGTTTCTTGTAGTCTCTCTTATCCCATGGTAAGGGGAAGCTGGACTGCAGTGACTTGGTGCCATCTCCTTCAGGGAGATCTGCCCTGGTACAGCTTCTGCCTCTGGTTAAAACTTGAGCAAAACGCAAGTGCTGTGAGGCTCCCTCCTCATGACTCCTGTCCTAGCCCAGACCCTGTGGAGTTTAACAGGTGGGAAAGGGATGATACTCTTGGCACAAAATAACGTTAGCGTTGCAGAGCCCTGAGCTGCCCAACGACCGCTTCTGAAAGCCCCCGTCCCCTCTTCCAGAAGAACGGGGCCTGCCTTTTAATAGCAAGGTACCTTCCCGGGCTCCGAGAGCCTGGTACACGCGACATCATGGCGTGTTTTCCACCTAAGCATGGGTGGTGCCAGCCGAGTGTGAGTGCCTCCCTCCCTCTGCAGGTGCTGTGGCCCTACCTGCTGGAGTTTGTCACCCCGGTGCAGTTCACCAGTGCCTTGACGCCCCTCTGCAAGAGCCTAATGCACCTGGCGATGAAGAAACAGGAGGAGGAGGAGGCAACGGTCCTCATCCACTATGATGCCAACCGTGAGTGCCTGGGGCTCCCTGGTGCTCCACTGGGGCATGACCTGGGACTCGGGCCAGGGGGTGAGAAAAGTGTCTCATGCTGCTTTCTCTTCCTGCGTTTGCAGCAAATCTGCCATCCCCGTCTGCCCTGACCACGAGGCTGCTGGTGAGTTGGTGGGGTCGGCGCTTGCTCTTCCATTCTCTGCTTGAGGGACCGCCAGAAAGCACTGGCTTTTCAAGCCGGCACAGGCTGCCCCTGACGCAGGGCAGCATTGAAGCCCCAGGAGCCCATCTTGGACACCCCACTGACCAACGGGGGGTAAGGTGGCAGGGCGAGGGGTCCTGCTCCCCAGGCAGCATGCTCTGGCCCAGTGTCCAAACCTCTTTCTCTCTGTGGGAGTCTTTGGCAGTTCCCGATCTCTCGGGCTGAGGAAGCTCTTGAATCAAACTGCTGCTTCCAGACCGTGCCCACTCCTCACCTCCAGCTTCCTGAGAGCTGTTCTGGAAGAGGTCTTGGGTAACAAAAACCAGAACAAAAGTCTGGGAGTATTGGGAACTAGTCTCTTCCCCTGATGTACTGGGGTGTTGGTCAGATATCCCTTCTGGCTGCACAGAGCGAGGGAGCCCGAAGTACACGCAGGCACTGAGTATCTCTGGTCCGGATGTCCGAGCCAGCCTGGGGATTGGAAGTGGAACTCGGGTTAACTGGCCTTGCCTCTTGGTAGGGATGTGGGGTGAGGGGCGATGCTGGCATGGCCTTGCAACTGTCAGCACTCAGGCTAGCTCGGGTACCTCTGCCCGGCACTGCGTTGTGCCACGTCGGGACTGACAGCCAGACCCTCTGCAGAGCTTGCAGTTCATCTTGTCCGATTCTGCCCAACACTCAGGTGGTGTCCTCCCAGCCCTACCTGGGGGATGGCCGGGGGGCCGCTGCTCTGCGTCTGCTGAACGTGCTGCACTCGAGCATCCATCCGACGCTGGGCCCGCTGTGGAACGCCACGATTCCCCCCTTAGTGGAGCACCTGGAAGGTACGGCACGAATTTGGGGCACGGCTGAGCCTGCTCAGAGCAACGAGGGAAGAGCTAGCACACATGCCAGCAAGTTCTGTGTGTGGCCACCGCATCCACACAGGGCCGTGGTGACTTGAGAGAGGCCCCGTGAAAGCAGCTCCTGCCTCGCTGAAGGTGCAGACTAGTGAAGCTGCGCGCTACGCCTGGGGAGCAGCCTGTGCAGGCCGGGCCCCCTGCACTGAGCGGCTGGGGTCTGTCGGGTGCTGCCCTCCTGCCTGGGGCCAGTCGCCGGACAGGCCAGGAAGCCCGCAGCTTGCAGGGAGTGGGTCTGGTGCTGACTGCTCACCAGGGGAATTCTCCCTCCCCCAAAGCCAAGCACAGCGTCCTTTCTCACATGCTCAGCTAAGGCAGGTAGTTAGCAGGGGTCTTAAAATCAGCAGCCCTTATGCTGCCAGCTTGCGAGGCTTCACTTATGGCTCTCAGAGTCTGGTGCTTAAATGCTGCTTAAGGCAAAGGTACCGTCAGGCACCACAGCTGGACGTGTCCTCCCAGAGCACGTTGCTTGCAAGGCAGCAGGCTGGGTTGCGCCACACTGAGCCGGGGGAGTCTGCTGTGCATGGTGCAGGTGGGAGCCGCCTGACGGAGTGCTCTTTGTTCCAGAGCACACGGAGAAATCCCTGTCCCAGAAGGAGTGGGAAGACAAGCTGCTTCTGGTGAGTTGCTCACGGGATCTGTTTGCCTGTGTGGATAAAGCAGGACTGTGTCAGCAGTGCATCCGTGGCTTCTTGCAGAGGGAGCACGTGGGATACTGGGGTGCAAGGTGCATGGGTATGCAGCCAAGTGTAAAGCCCAGTCCTAAAATGATCTCCAGGTCCAGGAAGTAGCAGCTTCCTGGCTGCCATGGGGCATCCATAGAGCAGTATCTTTTGGGGTCCCTGTTCACCCCAGAACAAAGGGGTTCAGGCTTCCGGATCTGCCCTGGCCTGACCCCAGTATGCCAGAGGGACCTCCCACAGAGAGCACGTGTGAGGCTGAATCTGGGGTGCTGCGAGGTTCCCGAGGTGCAGTGAAGGTGTAAGCAGGTCGGCTGCTTCTGCAGGGGCATTGCTCCCCGAGGAGCTCCTCGACCAGTCCTTCCAGATAAGTTATTAAGCCTAAATCAGAACCAAACCTTGTGCCCTGCCCTGGGCACTAGGATGGAGCCCTTCAGCTCGGGCCTGAGCACAGCCGCCGGGCCCCTCCTTCCTAGGGAGCTCACCTTTGCCCTTCTGCTCTCTCTCCTGGGTTTTAAGCTTCCAGCGAGACGCTCCCTGGGTATCCCGGTGTCCTGCGGCTGGGCCCTCTCAACGGGGCTGTCCCTTAGTAAAGTGACGGACTCTGGCACAGGGTACTGGTACCTGCTGCACTAGGTGAACTGAATAGGACATCAAGGACTTCAAGCAGAGCTTGTCCTGCTCTCGTGAGGGCCAGGTTCCTGGTAACCCTGGTTCAAGCTAGGCTCCAAAGCTCTCAACTGGAAGTGTAGCTCCGTGCCAGGGTGGTACTTGAGCAGCAGGCTCTTCAGTGGAGGCTGGGTTGCTCGCTGAGCCATGTAAAAACCTCCCCTCCCAATGCGCCACTTTGATCAAACAACCTAAGCGGATGTGCAAGGATGTCTCGGCTAGAGGAAGTGCCTAGCCTGTGCTGCTCCCTAAAGAGAGACTCCAAGTCACCGCTCCTGCCTCCGAACTGCACCCCCTAACCGGGTCCCCTTCTCCCTGCAGCTCCTCAAGGAGACGCTGACAGTGATTTCGGACAAGTCTTGGATCTGCCAGTTCAGCACGGAGATGTGCAAGCAGCTGAACAGCTACAACGGCTTCCCCTTGGAGAAGGTCTGTAAGGAGCTGCCCTGGGAAGGCAGTGAATGAGGTCCTCCTGCCTCTGCCATGAGCTCATCTGCTCTACCTGGGCATCTCTCTAATGTGGCCTGGGGGCTGATTGGCCTGCTGAGCTGGTGCCTACCCAGTTTGGTGCCTCGAGGCAATGGGAAAGCATTGGGCAGATTCAGACCTGGAGTCTTGGGGTCTCTGCAGCCTCTTGCTACTGCCCAAGCACGGCAGGGCTCCCTGCTGTCCAACAGCCGCACTGCTCCAGCTCGAAGGAGCTGCCTGGTTTTGTGCACTCTTGGCCTGTTCTCAAACGAGCTCATGAGGAGCTGTCTGGACCAGACAAGGTCTCTGGTGTGAACAGGGAAGAACTGGGGCTTCCTGTGAAGGAAGAATGAAGAGTTTTTGGTGATGCACCATGAGGGTTTGGGATGGCTGGATGGAGGAGCTGCGACTGCTGCCTTGCCTAGCAGGGAAAGCTGCCAAGAGCTGAGCCAAGCTGGCTGGCTCTGGCCTGTTCTGCTTTGCAACTGGTGTGTGAAGCAGATGGCTTCAAGTGTCTCGCTTAGCATTTGAATCCTGAAAATTGTGCATGGTCTGCTCTAGCGGGCCTCATGCCAGCTCCCAGGTTGCCCTGAGATCAGGTCTGCAGAGCCAGGAGTAAGTCCCTGGGTGTGGAGGGAAGCTTGTTCAGGCATTGAAGTGCTCTGTTAGACCCAACCTTGGCCTCTGCTGCCCAGCACCTGACAGGGCTCCTGTGTGTGCCATCCTCCTAGCCCTACCGTGTGGGTCCCCCTCATGGCGTGTGCCTAGACTGGAAAGCAGCCCAGTGCAGAGGCTGAAAGAAAGGCCTGGGTGATGTCTGTGTCCAAGGGCTCAGCCAGGCTTTGGCTCCCCAGGACATAACGCTCCCCTTCCTCCTTCCAGACCTTCCTGTACAAATGCATTGGTACGACGCTCAGGGTCTGCCCCAGCAAGGACATGGTGCAAAAGCAGCTGCAGGAGCTGCTTGAGACAGCCCGGTACCACGAGGAAGCAGAAAGGGAGGTGAGGAGCCATGGTCTGGCAGTGCGCGCAGCCGTGTGGGGAGCCTGCATGGGTGGTCCTAGAGACCTGAACAGGGGGCTGCAGATGCTGGGGTGCATCATCCTGTACAATGCAACACACTTTTTTTCCTCCAGTTAAAGAAAACTTGAAGCTTTACTAAAATGCTAGGGGGCTAGCAGTGTATTATTCCATTTAAGATCAAAGCAAAACCAAAAGACTGTTGGAATGGGCACTGATTTTTTTGGGGGGGGGGTGTTGTTTGTTTTCCTAGAGCAGTGGCTTTAATCTGCAGTCCATGGGGACCCCCATGGGGTCCAGACTGTCTAAAGTGTCCATGAAAGAGGACTATGATCATTGAAAAGGTGTGAATACCCACCTTTACAGTTCAAAGGGTCCACGCCTCTGTTCAGAACTCATTAGGGGTTCACAAATGGAAAAAAAGGTTGAAAACCACTGAGCTCGAGTGTATATATAAAGTTTAATGAAATTCAATGAACTAGGCAAAAATAGCCACAGGGCATTGTATCATTGGTCCTTTAGTTGTTCTGGTTCAGTGCTCTTCTCTTCAAATTCATGAAACAAAATCTAGCCTTCTGGAGGGTCTCGATAGGGCCTCCACTACTTGACTGCCAGTCACTTCCACACCTGACTTAAGGTTCCCGCACCTGAGTTAGTCCTTAGCTAGAGCTAAGAAGTTTTGCAAAGCTGTGAAATAGGAGACCAGGACATTGCCAGGACCAGCAACATTGCAAAAGAAAGGACAGTTTGACTAGTGAAATGTCAAGACCATTAAAAAGCGCAGAGGGTCATTAACATGTGTGGAGTGGGGAGAGAGCAGCAGGAATCGGGGAGATGACAGTGAGCCATGAAGTCTGTGGACTCCCTCGGCGGTACTTGAAGAGAAATGCTGCTCCCCCCTCCCGAGCAATTGGTTTTAAAGTTTGGGTGGAGCAGGAATCGGGGGAGATGCAGCTAGACCTGCCCCTGGAAGCTCCTCCTCACCCTCGAGAGCCGCCCCTCTTCTGTCAGTCTCCTTGCTCCAGAGTTGGGGTGAGGACCCGTGGGGTAGGCCTGGGGTAATGAGGCGTGGGCAGATGAGGGGTAGGACAGCTTGTGACTCGATGCCCTCTTGGTCCAACTGCTGCAAAGGACAGAGCTGGACTTCTCAGTGGTGACGGATGGCAGGACAAGGAGCAATGGGCTCCAGCTGCAGCAAGGGAAGTTGAGGTTGGATATTAGGAGAGACTGTCTCCTGAGGAGGGTGGCGAAGCAGTGGAACAAGTTACCCAGAGAGGTTGTGAGATCCTTGGAGGTGTTGGAGACCCGGGTAGACAAAGCCCTGAGTTGGATGATGGAGTTGGGGCTGGCCCTGCTCGGAGCAGGGGTTGGACTAGATGTGACCTGAGCTCCTTTCAACCCTCATTTTCCATGATTCTGTAATTCTGCGCGGCACGGAGGATGCAGTGCCACCCCTCGCCAACACGTCACCTCTGTGGCACACGTTGTCCTGACCAGACTGGCTCATTGCCTGGCGCTGCCACTGCCGCACGGGCCTCTGAACCCGGCTGACGCTACTGTATGGCTACCTTGCCCTGGTCAGAGGCTCGGCAGGGAACTTTGTCCCGGTGTAGCGGGGTTTTAAGTGTAGTACAAACACACTAATGGCACTGGCTTGAGTCCAGAGTACACAGCTCCAGCAAAAGCCAGTGCTTTAATAGCCTATTTGTGTAGTCTTGGCCCAGCTCCCGCGCCCCCAACAGTGAGGGAGAACGCACAGTCTGCGCTTGCTGGGGCTGCTTTCCTTTCGGTTCCCTCAGGAGCTTGCGCCTGTCCATCATGCTGGGGAAGCTGCGGGCTCCTTGAGCGTGCACGCTCGTCCTGGGTCTGGGAGGCAAACCGGGCTCCGCTGCTCTGGTAGGAGCCGAGGACTTCCTCTGGGGCCAGGAGGCTGAGCACAGACCTGCAGTTTCCCAGGCCAAGCAGCTCTGCTCCACTCCCCTCCTGGAGGGGATGAAGGGGCTGGGCCCAGAACAAACAGAGCAAGGCCGCTGCGTGGCGGCGAGCTGGGGCATTCACTGCTCTCTGCCTCCCCCATCCCAGGGCCTTGCCTCCTGCTTTGGGATCTGTGCAATCGGCCACCTGGACGAGGCGCTGGCCAAGCTGGAGGACTTTGTCAGATCTGACATCTTCAAGAAGTCAGTGGGACTGTTCAGCATTTTCAAGGTAAAAGATGCTGGACACAGTCCAGTGCAACTACCTGGTGCTTGTCTTGCTGGGGTGACCGTCATGGAGCCCCAGGGAGCCAGATGCCGGGTGCCGTGTAATGGTGCCAGCTTGTGAACCCACCTGGGTGCAGTGCAGCGGGGTAGGCTGATACGGGGCCGGGAACTCCTAGCAAAGCAAGTGATGGAGCAGGCTGTGCTCTAGCGTGGTGCATGGAAAGGGTCCGTGCTAGCCACGCTCTTCACTGGTTGACCAAACCAGAGCCTTAAATCCCAGTGTGAGCCCTTGGCCTTTCTGAGGCTCGGGATCAAAAAGAGGAGAGGCGCACGTGTGCCAGAGTAAAGGGAAACCTCCCCACAGACCTGAAGGGCGTACACTTAATGCTGTACTTGCTTGGTGCCCCGCGGGGTCGGGGAGCCCTGCGTCTGGGCTGTTGTCCCCTCGGGGATATAGGTAAACCAACAAAATCCATGGCCACCAAACTGGGTAGCAAGGCTCAAGCTGTGGGGCAGGGAGAGGTGCAGGAGCCTGGGGAGAGGGGAACGAAGTGTCTGGGAGCACCTCAGCTGTGCTGGGCAAAGCCATGATGGGACCAGCCCTGCACGGGCAGACGAGCGGGACGGCCCCCAGCTTTCCCCCGACCTGCCTCGCCCTCGTGCCAGGACCGCAGCGACAACGAGGTGGAGAAGATCAAGAGCACCCTGATCCTGTGCTACGGCTACGTGGCCATGTACGCGCCGAAGGAGCTGGTGCTGTCCAGGATCGAAGCGGACATCCTGAAGAACGTTTTCCAGTACTTCAACACCAAGGTGGGTGGCTGGCTTGTTCTCCTCCGTGCTGGGCCGGGGGCGGCTGGCGGGGGCGTGAGACCAGCCTGGCCGCAGCTGTGTGCGTGCCAGGCTGCCGCGTGGGATGTGTGGGCCTGGCCGGGAGGGCGCCTCGCATTGCTAACGTGTTTTATTTTTTCACTCGTTCAGGTTCTGGGCATAAAGGTAGAAACCAAGGTACAGTGCGAGGCACTCAGTCAGTCTGAGCCACTCTGCTCTTTCCTGCCTTTCTCTGCCTCTTGCTTCCCATCGCTAGGGAGGAGACTGATTTATGGCTTGTCAGCTGCCCGTGGGCGCGGGGCTGTCCTGGGGACGGCCTCGGGGAGCTGTGAAAAACCCCTGCTTGTTACGGGGCGCAGCGGAGCCAGCTGGCTGGTGTGGAAGGGAGGGGCAGTCGTGCCCCCCAGGGCAGCATCAGCCACTTCCTTCCCCCCAGTATTTGGTCACCTAAATGCGTTGCTATTCCGCAGTTTGGGATTTGGGCACTTAAATACCTTCAAAACCCATGCCCAGAAGTGTTGTTCCCTGCTCCCATTAACTGCAGTTAGCGAGACCTGGAGTCTCACGCTGCCTCCTCACCGTCTCCCATTCCTCTCACACCTGTACCAGCCCAGGGAAAGCCACGGGGTTTCCACGGTCCGGTCCGACCAGCTCCACAGACCCTGCGCGGCAGGTTTGGGTGCATGGGCAGGAAGAGCCCAGCCCGAGGCTCCGTTTCCAGCCAGGGTTTAACCATGATAGCAGCTGTGTGCCGAAAGCAAGGTCCAGCACAGGGCAGAGGAGCGTCTCCCGCACGGCCGCCCCAGGGCCTGTCTGAGCAACACGCCGTGCGGCCGCCCCTTCCCTGCCTGGCCAGGCCGGCAGCTGGGGACGCGGGAGGACTCCTGAGATGGGAGGTGCAGCTCTGCTAACATCCACTGACCTCCTGTTCCCGGCTTCCCCCAGAGCAATCCAGATGCCAGGCGCACGCGTTCCCACCCTGGGCAGGGAGGGGGGACCTGCAGCGTTGTACTTCGAAAGCCCGAGCAGAAATTATTAGTATTAGTTAAGGGCTGGTGCAGCCGCCAGGCTGAAGAAACCCCCTCTCCAGACCCCACTAATGTGTTTTCCTGCTGGACTTGTGTTGGCACTAACCACTTCTGTAAAACCTCTGGCCTCTCGAGCCGCCGGGTCCTGCTAGCCTGCAGCAGCCAGCTGGCTCCGCGGCCTTCTCGGGGTCACGGGGGAGCGGGGCAGGCAGGGGTAGAGCAAGCTCGGCCCTCCGGCGGGGAGGGAAAGGTGGTCGTCTCTGTGCGCACGCAAGAGCATAAGCAGGCCGTCGCGCTCCTCATCCCATTTCCCGGATGCGAAGGGACAAGTGCCCCCTACACTAACCCTTCCGACAGCTCCTTCACGAGGCTGAGGGGTCCCGAGCCGGCGCCTGTGGCGGCTGCCAGACGCGCTGGCCCCGAGAGGGGCCTGGTGGCAGCAGTTAACTCTGCAGCTCTGAGTTGAGGACAGCGTTGGGATGAGCTGCAGCTGGGGGCTCTCGTCTGAGCCCCGAGCTGCACTTTGCAGGAGGGCTGGAGAGGGCGATTAGTCCAGGGCCTGATGCATTGTCCGAAACCCAGACCCTCGAACTCGGAGTGGGAGGAAGGGGCTGTCTGCTGCCGCTCCGTCTGACGCCTTGCACTTGGGGCAGTGTCATCGGGTGGGGTGACCCCGGCGTCTCGGCACTGTCTGGGTGGAGGTGGCCAGCGATCCTGCCAGCTGGTTCGTGGGTGCTCTGGGGCTTGCCTTCTGCATCGGTCTCATCTGGGGCTAGCGGCAGCACCGGCTGAGAGGCGGAGGTGGCGGAGCCTGCGCTCTGTTAGACTGGAGGCAGGAAGAGGGGCTGGTGTTGAGAGCGAGAGCCCGGCAAGGCAAGGAGGGCCTGGCTCTCGGCCCTGCCCCTCTCGGACCCCTCGTTTCCCCCCCTGCATTCAGGACCTGACGCTGAAGCTGTGTCTCATCCGGAGCATCTGTATGATCAGCCAGGCCATCTACCACAGCGCGCACTCGGGCGCCTTCGTCTTCTCCCGCAAGGCAGAGCTCGTCTCGCAGATGATGGTGAGTCCTGTCCTGGGCGCGGGGGTGGAAGACGTGCCGCCCCTTCTCAGACCAGCACTGGCATGGGCTGCCGGGGACTAGGCTGGCAGTGCCCAAAGCAGGGGGCAGCTGTTGGGTCCCTTAGCGCTGTAAGCGGGCATCTCATTTGAGGCGGTCCTGATAGTCCTGGCGTTTGACCTGGATCAGGACAGGTGCAGCCTGGGCATTTACCCACGCCTCGCCCTTCCACGCTGCAGGGAGGCCTCCCCTGAAGTCCTGTGTTCGGGTCTGGGCCCCACTTCAGGAAGGACGTGGACAATTTGGGAAGAGCCTAGCGCAGAGCAGCAGAAGTGATCAGGGGCTTGGGAGACACGACTGATGAGGAAAGATTTGAAGAGCTGGGGGTACTGAGCCTGGGGAAGGGAAAATGGAGGGGACTTGATAAGCCTTCAGATCCCTGAAGGGCAGCTAGAGAGAGGCTGGAGATGGGCTTTGCTCTGACTGCAGGGGACAGGGCGGAGAGCAGCAGCCTTAATCTGCTGCGGGGGAGCTTGAGGCTGCACGCGAGGGGAGCCCTGGGTCTGGGGGTGGTCAGACACTGGAACCGGCTGTCTAGAGAAGTGGAGTCATCTCCATCCTTGGAAACTTTCAAGAGCAGGTTGGACAGAAGCTTTCTGGGATGCTTTCTTTGGGGCTGGACTGGATGTGACCTTGTGAGGTCCCCTCCAGCCTGACTCCCCTATGATCCTATATTGCTGCTCCCCTGCCGGTTAGGGGGCCTGCGCTAGCACAGCTCACGCGGCAGGCATCGCGGTGCTTGCAGCGGGACAGCAGAGGTAGGTGCCTGCACAGAAGGCTTCCTCCTGGGAGTGACGCAGTGTCTGCTGCAGCCTTAGAGCGTCGCTGCCCCGTGGCAGGCGCTCCTGGAGCCGGGGCTGGGGAGGTCGAGGCGGTGGGTGGTGTGACTGTCGGCAGAGGTCATATCGTGGAGTGAGCTCAGCTTCGTTCTGGGCCTACACGGGGGGGTGCTGCACGTCCGCTCAAAACGGGCTAAGAGGCCGGAGCTCTGCTAACCCCGCTCCTCTTTGCACGCCAGGAGTTCATAAAAGCGGAGCCAGTGGATGCCATGAGAAGCCCCATTCGCCAGCGGGCCATGATCTCCTGCACGTACCTGGCGTATCCTTTCCCCGCGCCGCCCCTCGAGGGTTGTAGGAGGGAGAGGATTCGGCTCGGAGTGCAATCCCGCTGGAACTCGTCCTGGAGAGTCACGAGACCCTGAACCGTGCCCAGCCCCCCCGGCATGCCCCCACCCCACTGTACCTGGCACGTGTGCTGCAGTTGTTTGGCTCTAGACGGGTCCTAGCTGCTGCCCCCGAGCCAGCCGGGAGCCCTGGTCAGTCTGAGCCTCCCGGCCGTAGAGCAGGGGCCTGGCTTTGCATGCTAAATTCTGCAAGGACGTGAGGGTTTTTTATTGAGCGAGCGTTATGCTCTGCCATGTCAGAGCTGCAGCCCTCAGCCCATGCCTGATGAAAGCAAGTGCCGCTGGATGCGCAGGCATGCCGGCGAGAAGGCAGAGGAAAGCCCCCAGTACCGAGCGAGCACCTCCAGACAAGTGAACTTGCACACGACGCACGCAGCAGCTTGTGTTGGCTCTTAACTCAGCTGCCAGCACCCTGGAGCCTCCCCTGGGCCACACCGAGAGGGCTGAACTGATCGACTGCTGCCTGAACAGCATCCTTGCCCTCCCGCCACCAGAAGTCATGAAGGAGAGGGACAGCGCTGCGACAGATACCTGCCTGAAGGTGAGGCCGGGTGGGGTGGGGTGGGAAAAGCTAGACTGGTCTGTTACTTGAAGCCGTTCTGCGTCGGCGGAGAGCAGAGGGCTCAATCCAGCGCCTGCCCGCGTGTCCCAGCGAGCAGACTTGGTGCGTTGGCTCTGGCGCTGGTCGCTGCTGACTTCGGTCGTTGCGTCTAATCCAGTCCCGGGCAACGCAGCACCTCCTGCCAGTCCTCCCACCCTAGGGCGTAACCGGCACTGAAGCCAGCTGTGGGCTGAGCAGGGGTGGGCTCCATCCAGGGCACGTACCGGGTCTGGGCAATCCTCTTCTCCCCCAGTCGTGTCCAGGAGAGCCTGGCCCCTGCGGGCCTGTTCCCTGAGCGCCAGTCGGAGAAACCTGGGGCCGGGAAGGGATCTCTGGGTCCAGCCCTCTGCATGGATGCAGGGTTGATCCTCCTGCGCCATTCCTCATGGGAAGCCCTCTTGGTATTCCTGTTCGCCACACGTCCCTGCTTGGTGGGGAAGGGGTCTCGGAGCTGCTGTGGAAAGGCAGTAGGGCTGCAGTGCCAGGAGCTCCTCAGCAGCTGCGCCTGCAGCTAACACCAGGCCCCGGAGTCCCACAGCGGCACTTGCGGCAGTCCTGCCCCCCTCAGCGGTGTGCGAAGCAGAGCTTGGGTCTGTGTCCGTCAGACTTCCCTTCTCTGGAGCTCGGGGACAGCCCAGAGACGAGCAGGGACTTCAGTTGTTCTGTCCCCTCTCCCCTTCCTGCGACACTGCTCCGTGCACACAGGAGATGCCCTGGGTCTCATCCCGTGTTGCTGATACCTTCGAGGGCAGCCCTGCGAACATCAGAGTGGCTGTGGACTGGGGCAGACCCAGGTCCATCCTGCCACATCCCGTGTCCCACGGGACAGAGCGCGGAGCTGGAGGGAGAGTGACCGGGGCCGAGCAGGGTTTCCCCCGTTCCTCTCCCTGCAGCCCCCAGCGCTGAGGTCCAGGCAGGGCGATGCGGAGGCCGTGCCCCTCGCTCCCTGCCCCAGAGCCACTGATCGATGCCCCTTTCCTCCACGCACGTGTCCAGCCCGGAGCACCCCTTGGAACAGCCACGAGCTGCCGGAGAGCGGGTTTAGGTTGGGCATCGGGAAGGATTTCTTCGTGGTTAGGGTTGCTAGAATCTGGAACGGGCTCCGAGGGAGGTGGCGCTCTCCCCTGCCGTGGGGGTCTTCAATAGGCGACTGGACAGGCTCACTCGACCCCAGCACTTTTTCCTGCCACTGGCGGGGGATCGGACTCGGTGACCCTTTGAGGTCCCTTCTGACCCCAGCACCTATGAATCTGCAAGCCCTTGCGAATCTGGCTGAGCCTCGGTCCCACCACCTCTGGGGGCCACAGGTTTTGTGCTGTAATTTCACGTGGTTTTAAACTTGCTCCGTGCTAGGACTGTATTGCGATTCCTAGTGTTTGCGGCCCCGAGACTCGGGTGCTTGGAGTCTTGCGAGTTAAGTACTGGATCTCGTGGGGGGCTGGAGACCAGCAGAAACCCCTGCTGCCCAGCCACCTGCCTAGCTGGGCGCGAGGGTGGGTAACGGCTGTCACTGGACCCCTGTGCATTGGGCGAGCTGATTTCGGGTGACGAGCGTGTGGGGACCCGGGCTGGCAGGGGCATTCGGCGCAGGCAGCTGAGCAGGCGCATCGCAAGCTGCGCCCCCGGAGCTCGCCCTAGCACGCGGCCAGGCGGGGTGCAGCCCGCTGCCTGGGGCTTGTCGCCTTTGGGCCACAGCTCCCGCTGAAGGTGATGGTGGCTGCCTGGTGCTGCCTCTTCTGCCAGGTGCCTGCAGCCCTGAGCAGTGAGGAGCAGCCTGGAAGGGGGTGCAGGGCCCAAGGTGAAGCCGGGAACTTTCGTAACCCTCTTCTCATCACAGGACCTGTACCGGGACACCATAAATGCCCTCAAGGACTTGATGAAGAGCCTCCTGCAGAAGGACCTGACTCCGCAGAGCCTACATGACATGTTCGAGGTGCGTGCTGCCTCAAACCAGTACGTCCCATGGTGGGGTTGGGGGAGGCAGGAGGTGACCAGGGCCAATCCAGCCGCCTTCTGCTCCTTGGCCGCTGTGGCTCTGCCTCGCTGTGCGTGGTGCCTTGTGGAGCTGCCCCTCCTCGCTAGCCTCTGCAGCATCCCTGTCCTCTGAGCCGGGGGCCTGACACCGCAGAAAGGCCCAGATCATGTTGCGGGGAGCAGGGGAAGGGCACGGGGAGGCAGGGGCTCCCCGAGATGTGACCTGGGAGCCCTGACGTGCAGTAGTCAGGACCTCGGTGCTTGGGCTGCTCCTCCGATGCTGCCAGCTGCACCGGGCCGCCGTTCTCCCGTGGAGATGGGCCGGGTCCTGCCGGTTACCTGCCTGCTTCTGTCGCACTGAGCTGTGGTCACACGGGCCTCTGCTCCGGGCCTGGAGCAGCATCCACCCAGGCAGGAAGGGCTTCCTAGGCACGGAGCTGACGCNNGGGCTCCCAGACAGGTGCCCCCGGCATCAGGCCATCCCCTGGGAGCTCTGCCCCGGGACAGGCACCTGCACTCCCTCTCTGAGGACGGCCTCTTTCTCCTCCTGCCTCCGCAGCACTTAAACCGCTGGATTAAATCGGCCAGAGAGCACGAGCGCGAGCGAGCCATGGAGGTCAGCGTGGCACTGCTGGAGTGCTATCGGGAGAAGCTGCACGTCAGCGTAAGTCTGGGCTGGGCAGGGCAGGGGCGCCGCCGCCGCCATCACTGTCCTTTGGTCTTCCCTTCCCTTTCTGTGGCGGCAGGGGCTGCGGGGGTCAGAGCGGGGTCCCAGCCACTGCTGACGCCCGTCTCTGCCGCCTCCTTCGCCCGGCTCAGACGGTGGTGCCGTTCTTTAACCTGGGGGAGCTGATTGCCCTGTTCTCCCCGCGCTGCTCGGACTCCCTGGCCAGCGTTCGCCGGCACGCTGTGGACTGCGTCTACTATCTGCTCTACATCCAGCTCTGCTACGAAGGTACCGGAGGAGGGTGGGGCGCCCCGGAGCAGCCCTGGGGACCTGCCTTGCTGCCCGGCTGAAGCCACCTCGCAGCGGCTTGGGGAGGGGGACATCTCGCCGGGAAGACGTTAAGATCCGCGCGGACCGTGCCAAGTGCCTCGCTGCCACTGCCGCAGCAGGGCCAGGCTGTGAGCTCCGCGCGTGGGGTGGGTGGGATCCGCGCTGCGGCGAGAGGGCCAGGCTCGCGGCCGCCTGTCCCGCGTGCAGCGCTCGCTGTCCCCGGGAGAGGGCACTCCTGCCCCTGGAACGGCTCGAGGCGGCAGAGGAGCCGCGTCCTGCCCTCCCGGGCGATGGCGTCCCCCAGCCTGGGACTCAGGCTTGGGAGTGTCCCTTCGCCTCCATAGAAATCCCAGTGCCGTGGGGCTGGCAGGGAGCTGTGGGGTTGCATCCAGTCCAACCCCAGCCTGAGGCAGCACCGGTCCCATCCAAACCAGCCCAGTTAAACCCCGTGCCTGACCTTGGAGCTGCACAATACGGTCATCCCCGGCAGCCCCAGGCATCCCCCAGCCCCGGGGGAAGGGAGCAAGATGGGCGCAATCCGTCTGTCCAAAGGGTTTGGCGGCGCCCTGCGGGCGAAGGGGGGAGCCCGCAGTAGAGCTGGGCTGACGAGCCGGCTGGTCTCGCGCAGGGTTCGCCCAGGACTATCGAGACGAGATGGTGGAGAAGCTGCCAGCCCTGAAGAAGGGGCTGGAGGAGCCGGACTTCACCATCCTTTTCCACACCTGCTACAACATCGCCATGGTAAGCGGGCGCCCGGCACGTGGGTCTTGGCTTGCTCAGCTGCCTCCTGCGGCAGTCACTCGAAGCCAGCCTCTTGCCTGCTGTCCCCTGGGGGCAGCCGCACAGTCCTTGCTGCCGCACGCTGGGGCCTGCTCCCGCGCCCGGGGGCTGGAGCGAGCTCTGTCCAGCGGGGCAGGGCTCTAGGCCCGCAGGGCTGGGATTACAGCCTCGAGGCTTCCCCTCCCTCCCTGCCTGGAGCCTCCGAGCTGCGCAGAGCAGGGGTGGCGGGGTGCAGCTGGCAGTCAGGGCCACGTGCCTCCCCAGCCCTGCCCCTGCCCATTCCCGTTGTCAGAGGTTTTGAGGAGTCGAAGCGGTTGGGCAGGAGTGGCTTGGGCTGGTCAAAGGTGCCAGTCCAAGAGGAGACCCAGCCAGCGGTGCGGCCTCGCACCACTCGGACCTTAGTGTCCAGGTGGAGCCTGTCGCCCACGTTGCCCCAGAGAACCGCAGGCAAGTTGGGCCGGCGGGGCTCTGGAGGTCCCGTGCAGCCCAGGCCCCGCTCAGGGCTGGCCGGCCCTGACTAACCTGGGGTCAGCCTAGCTGGCCCGGGCTGGCAGAAGGCAGCGGGGCGGGAGGTGACCACACTCTCGTATGGACCCTGGTGCCACAGCCGCGGGGCTCCCGGGATGCGCGAGCAAAGCTGAACGTAGTTGCTAGCCCCGAGGTTGCTCCCCGATGGAAAGGGTTGGGCTGGTGTGAGCCGGGGCGTCTGCTCCTGCAAGTGCCTGCCACGGCTCCCTCTGCATCTCGGCCGCTTCCCCACCTGCCCTGTCACGGCCATCTCTTCCACCTGCCCCAGGTGATGGGCTCCTACCCACCTCCCCTGCAGCTGCGAGCAGGCTCTAGCTGCACTTGGGCAGGGGCTCAGGTTAGACCCGCTGCTGCAGCTGGACCCTGCTCCACCTGCACTTGGCCCAGGTGCGTCTGCTCTGGCACCTGCGTGGGGAGGGTGGCGAGAGCAGAGCCAGGAGCTCACCTGGGCCCTGGGGGGACGTGGGGGACATGCCCTGCTGCTGCAGGAGCCCGATCACGCAGCCGCTTGCTCCTTAAATGTGCCCAGCTGCAGCTGGCGGGCGGCAAAACCACAGGTGCAGGGACGGGACGGGCCCCCACACTGGCCTGGCAGTTCCCTGCCCCTGGTGCCCTGCTCCAGTCAGTGCTGCTGCCCCTCTGAAGCTGCAGGGAAGCAGCAGCTCTTCCCCCGTGGCCCCAGCCACGCAGCACCACGGGGACGCAAGCTGAGCTGGCCCCAGGGCTGGGCTCTCTGCCCCCGTGGGCAAGGCGGGCAGGCTTGTTGGGAGATGCACACGGCTGGTCTGGTGGGTGCCCCAGGTGACGACCACGGAGGGTGTTGTCCAGACGAGGCGTGAAACCGTGGTGTTCAGACCCTTCCAGAAACCCAGCAGTTGCTGCCATGGCCGCACAGCAGTCAGGCTGCTGGATTTTGGGGAAGCAGCTCCCTGCGCGCACGGACCAGCTGGGAGCAAGGGTCAGCTCCTCGGCAAGAGCCAAGCGTTACCACGTGCCGTCTCCCACCCAGAGGTGGCTGCATTCCCACATGTGCCGTGGGCTCGGGGCTCGGGGCACCAGGAGTCGCCGCTCCTCACGGAAGCTCTTCCTCTTCCCGTCCCGTGCCAGGTGATTGGGAAGCGTGTTCCCCCCGACCAGCTCATGAGTCTCCTGCTCACGCTGTTTGAGAGCCTGGCAGACCCCGACAAGAACTGCTCCCGCGCAGCCACCGTCATGATCAACTCCCTCCTGAAGGAGCGCGGCGCCGTGCTGCTGGAGAAGGTGGGGGCTTGGGCGGCTTGTCCTGTGCTTGTTCCCTTTGGCCTCGGGTATGTGGTGCCCCCAGGCTGAGTCCTGGGTCTGCCAAAGGCTGTCCTGTCCCCAGCAGCTGCTTGCAGGGCATCTTCCGCTGCCACGGCACTCCTGATCTGGGGGGGCTAGCATCCTTTCCTTCTGCATTGAATCCACAGAGCCGGGGGGCTGGTAGGGAGCTGCAGGGTCACATCTGCTCCAAGCCCTGCCAGAGGCGGGATCAGCCCCATCCAAGTCCGCCAGGCAAACCCCATGTCCAACTTCAGAGCTACGTGACGCAGTTGTCCCTGTCCCCTGGATGCGGGGGCTGTGGCCGCCCATGTCCTG
Organism: Caiman crocodilus; assembly: GCA_030014935.1. Lineage (NCBI taxonomy): Eukaryota > Metazoa > Chordata > Crocodylia > Alligatoridae > Caiman > Caiman crocodilus. The sequence continues at coordinate 164,166 of JAGPOW010000965.1, forward strand.
CTGCTGCCAGGGTGAGGGTCATGGGCGCTGCAGTGATCCCAGGCCGTGACCCCTCTGCAGAGGAAGGAACACCCCCCAGTGTCACCAGCCTGAGCAGGGGGAAATCCCTTCCTGCCCCAGGGCAGCGCGGGGCTGAGCCTGAGCGCGGGGGCAAGACGCCCAGCCAGGACCCTGCGGGGTCGGTGCCAGAGGAGCATTGGCCCAGCCCAACCCAGCCCAGCCCCATCCCCAGCCTGGGCGGCGGCAGCTGGAGAAGCAGCTTTCTTCTCCTGCCGGCGCGGGTAGCAGCAGAAGGGGAAAGAATCCGTCTGGCCCCATGTGGCAACCAGCAAAGCCCAGAAGCCTGGGCTGGGCAGCGCCCGGATGTAGATCCCCATAAATCTCCATGGTAGAGCATAGGGCGAGCTATACGAGTCATCCCTGACCAGTGCCTGACCATCCTTTTTGTGAACTCTCCATCCCTGGAGGTGCTCAACTCCCCTGGGCTGGTTCTAGCCGTGGCTTTGCCGTCCAAGCCCTTGATGTTGGTTTGTCACCCACCTCAGACCCTGTAACTTCTCCACGTCCTTGTTAAGATGCAGCGTGACGGGTGTATTGAGGCAGGCACGAGCTCTTCGGGATGCACCTGTGTGTCTGCCCATTCTGCTGCGAAAGGTCTGGGTCCGTGGGTGGCAAGGCGGGTTCCTTGTCCCGCAGAGCTTGTCTTGTGGTGCAGCCACTTCACCCACTGCCCTCTGCCCTTCAGTAAGGGGGCTGGCCCGGCCTCGGTTCCCAGTGCCCCCAGCTCTCTGCCTGCCCCATCTGGGGGCCTCCTGCACAGGGGAGGGGGCAGGAGGCTTCCCCGTTAGACGGGAGCCTGGTCTTGCGGTGAGCTGGGCTGGTCACCTGCCACGTGGCTGGGGCTGCCGTGGGCTCCCGGAGTCTGCAGGGGAGCAGGTCGCGAGTCTCCTGTCTTGGGCTCAGCTCCCCCTTCCTCCCATTGCTGCTCGGGGCCTGTCATTGGAAACACGGGTCCCTGCCACCCCTGAGGTTTCCTGCAGCTCCAGCTCTGCCCCTCGCCTCCCTGCGTGGGACGGACTCGGCTCTTGTGCCTCGCTTTCTGGGTAGCTGCGTCCAGCCCAGATCCAGAAACCTGAGCGTGGCTGGGGGCTGCTGCTGCTTCCTTGTGGCAGCAGTGCCGACCAGCTCAAGTCTCGTGGGGGCTGGAGAGAGGGGAAGAAAGTGCTGGGGCTCGGGGGCCTAGAACAGCACTGGAAACGGCGGAGACTCCTCTGCAGCCCGGAGACCGTGCAGCCCCTGCGGGGCTGGGGTGCTGCCGTGGCTTGCACCGCCTCTCCCAGCCCCTCAGCAGGCTCTGTCCTCTCCCGCCAGGTGCCGGGCATTGTGAGCGTGATCCACAGCAAGCTGCAGGAGGTGGACGAGGAGCACGTGAGGAAGTCAGTGCAGCAGACGGTCTACATCCTGGCCTCCCAGCACCGCACGGCCGTCGTGTGCAGCCTCCTGGGCAGCTCCCTGCCCTTCGACAGGTACCCGCCCTTGCGGTGCACGCCCGGGGCCCCCTGCACCTCCGCCTGGCTTTGCCGTAAGCCGTTGCTAATCGTTCGGCTCCTGACCCCGGTAATCGGACCCTGCTGGAATTCCCCTCGCGCGCTAGAGGATCAGCGCGCCCCCTCGCCCTCAGGCCTGCCCGCGCAGAAACCCGCTAATTGCTCGCCGGGCTTAGAGGTGTCGAGGCTGAGCTAGCGAGTCTGGCTCCAGAGAGCTCAGCGCGCCTCCTGTTCTGCTCTGC
>JAGPOW010000965.1:174497-184693 GCA_030014935.1 Caiman crocodilus
TCCTGTCCCCCAGCCCCACAACCATTTCCATTGCCCTCCACTGGACTCTCTCCAACGTGTCCACATCCTTTCTGCAGTGGGGCCCACAGCTGGACACAGCACTCCAGATGTGGCCTCCCCAGTGCTGGATAGAGGGGAAGGATCACTGCCTTCCATCAGCTGGCACGGCTCCTACCGATGCAGCCCGGGATGCTGGTTGCCTCGTTGGCACCGTGGGCACGCTGCTGGGTCCTGTTCAGCTGCTTGTCCCCTGCAACCCCCAGAACGGCGTTTATAAAGCTCTAGTAGAAACCTTGCATGCCGTGGCCAAACGTGTTGGCAGCACAAGGTCATCGAGGCTTTGGCCTGTAGAGCAGAGCAGCTGTGGTGTGCCGCACGGAGCGCGCCGCGGTCGGTCTGCACTGGACTGCAGGCTGCCTCGCTTCGGCTTTTGCGTCGTTGCCCCAGCGCCTGGCGTGTCGGGCCCTGCGCTGCAGACTTCCTCCCTTGGGGAGAGGGCTCTGAGGCCAGGTGCTGCCCGTCGCTGCAGGCAGAGCTGGTGGCTGGACTCTGGATGCTGCTGTGGGACCCCGGGTTTTCCAGCTCGAGCGACACGCACGGGGCAGAAGTTGTCGCCTGTCCACGAGGTCCTCTTGGCGCTACGGGCAACGTCCTGAAGCAGCAGGCTTGCCTGTCGTGCCCCCAGGCCCTGTGCAGGCTGACGCTTGCAAGGGAGGTGGGGGCCACGAGCTGTACCCAGTCCCTGCCGTAGCAGCTGGACAGTCGGGTCTTGGAGCGGCTCGGCCTCCTTCAGCATCGCCCCCTCCCCAAACCCTGCACGTGCCGAGCAAACCGGGGTTCTTGATGCCTGGGGGTGCTGGGGTTGAAGGTGGACGTCGGCTTCGGGAAGATGAGGGCGTCTCTTAACGAAGGCGAGTTGGAGCGAGTGACCCCCCCCCCCCTTTCCTGCCACCCATGCATGGCTCTTCTCTCCCGGCGTCTCAACGCACCTCCCTCCGACTGAGAGCATCTACCCAGCGCGGAGCCGTCCTCCGAATCGTCAGCCTAACCTCGCCTGAGGCGAGTCGGCCACTGCTCCAGCGCTGCGCTCTTCCCTCGACGGTGATCGCAGGCGCGGGCTCCCTTCGTCTCTAGGAGGAGACGTCTCGCCCAGCCTTGGCCGTTAGCTCTTCGTGGCACTCTGCAGCACGCAGCGGCTTTCCTGCTCGCACGGCTCCTGACCCCGCTCCAAGGAAGGTAACCAGATAAAAGGGTGCAAATTAAACGCAGGAGAAAACGGCTGGAAAAAAAACCTGTTTGGCAGTTGCCTGTATCCACTTATTTTCCATGCATATGATGGATCAGTATTTATTTTCCATAGCGAGCCTGGACTCTGGACAGTGCTGGAGAACAGATTATATGGTGTTCATGAAGGAGAGCCAGGATCTCACGGGTTTTCTTGGGGCTTTTTTGCAGTTACAACTTCGTAGAACATGGCTGTAAAGGCAGCGGCCACGGACGAACACCAACGCACGTTCGCTCTGGTCACCCCCGCTAATCCCATACCTCTCGGGCCTCCAAGCGCTGATCCTCTTCCGTCACTGCTTAATCCCAGCTGCAGAGCCCGCGTTGCAGGGCCCGTGCTCGGAGATGCTCTCTCGAAGCGCCCGCGTTATGCGTGTGGTCAGCGCAGCCCTCGGCCCTCGCGTACGAGCCTTAGATCCGTCCGTGACTAATGCTGGTGGTGTTCTGACAGGATAACGTATGCTTCCCATATGGCGCGCTGCGCTCGCAGCAAAATAATCCCTGCCTATAAAATAGTAATGCAAAAAAACCCTCCCTAAAGCAGTTCTGGACTTCTTTACTTTTCAGTCCATTGTCTTGGATCAGTTTAACGGCACATGTCACCGTGTAAATGGAAGTAGCAGTGAGTTATGGATTTGTCTCACTCCAGCTAAAGCCCTCCCATAACTCATTCAGTCCTCAAGTACCCTAACGCCTCTGATTAACCCCCTAGTCCGCTGGTCCCCTCGGAGAGTCTCCGATTGACCGGGGAGACGTGCCAAGCTCGGCTCTGGCTGGCGGCTCGGTTTGCTGCAAATGAAACCTGTTCTGGGCCGTGCTCACGAAGGAGCGACCAGGAGGTGACTTCTTTCCTCTCCCTTTCCAGCTGTGCCGTGGAAACCCTGAAAATCATGCTGACCCAGGGGGGCAGCGCAGACGTAACGAACGCCGTGGCCGGCGCGGACGGCTGGGACCTGATGAAATGCCCCGAAAGGCACCACGATGGGGTTGCCGTGCTGGCCAGGTAAGGAGGCGGGGCGCGTGCCCCCGCGGTTCGGAAATGGGGCCGGCGGGAGCGGGGCATCGCGCCAAGGCGGAGCAGGAAGGAGAGGCGCCTGGGCCCACGTGATGGAGGATCCCTCTCTGGGCGTGAGGGCGGGGGACAGCAAGGGCTCGCGGACGGACCCGGGGCTGCCCTCCTTGCAGAGCGACGCGGCGCGGCGGGAGCTAGGGCTCGGTGCCGCGGCAGGAGGCGCGCGAGAGAGCTCGGGTGCGAGTTGGCTGGAGGGAGGAGAGCAGGGGTGAAGGCGGGAGGCAAGGGCCACGAGCCTGCTCCGTGCGCGCGCGGGGTCTCGCAGCAGGGCGTGCGACCCCTGCCGGGGCGAGGCCTGGCCTCCAGACCGCGGAGGGGAAGGGGGCTTCGGAGAGGAGCTCTCGCTCTCCCCTTCCGGCCAGACTTGAGCCTCGAGCGCCCTGTGCTGCGATTGGGGGACCGGGCAGCTCTGAACCTGGTCCCAGCAGCTACGGGGAAGGCTGTGCTCGTGGCAGACTCGTATCCAGTCACCCCCACACGTGGGCTCGGGCCTCCTTTCCACAGGACAAGCCGGGGAGAGGCGTCCCGCTGGACCCTGGCCCTTGCTTAGCGTGCAAGGTGCTTGCACGGGGCGAGCATTCGTGCTCTGGGCGCAGGCTCCAGCCCCGTCGCAGAGCTCGTGCCCTCCGAGCGCTCGGACCTGTGCTCTCTCCAGCGCGGGGGAGCTGCGGCTGTGGGAACTGGGCAGGGAGCGGGAGCCTTCCAGGCCCTCGCCCGGCGGAGGCTGGCCGCGGGGCCGGTTGGCTTGCAACCAAGGGAGCTGCCCCACCTGAAAAGCCCTCGCCCGGGACGAGGTGGGGCAGGTGCCCTCTGGCAGACGGGGCAGCTCCGGGCCCATGCCCGCAGCATTGCCTCCATTCCCAGCCTGCGGTCTGCCCCGGGCGATAACGCCCGTCTGACTCCAAGGCGGTCGGTCTCGCACGCTGCTTAACAGCCTCGTGTTTCCACTTCCAGTGCCATGGCCAAGCACGCCGGCCCCAGGCTCCCTCTGATCGTGAAGAACCTCCTCCCGGTGCTCAACAGCGTCTACGACATCCAGCGCATCACCACCACGGCCTTCTTCGCGGAGGTAGGCGCCGCGCGGGGGGGCAGGGCAGGGCACGGCACGGCTGCTGAGGTTGGCGCCGTTGTCCGGAGACGAGGTCCGGCCGCCTCTCCAGCCTCCCTGCCCCGCGTTAAAGGGACTGGCATGGAAGAGCCGAGGGGCGTCCAACTCTGAGCGCATCGCCGCGCGAGCCAGAACTCAATCCTCCTTACGTACCACCTTAAAGAATGAAGTGACTCAAGTCCTTTCCCCTGGCCGGGCAGCGCCGGGGCCAGCAGACTGTAACCCTATCTCCCCGCGCATACCACCTTAAAACCCCGGGCTGCTCCAGTCGCTTCTGTTACATAAAGCCGCGCGCCCTGCCAACAGCGCAGAACCGTATCCCTGCTTATAAACCACCCTTTAAATTCTCAGCTGCTGAAGCAGCCCGGGATTAGGGCCCTGTTTTTATTTTGTGTTTGGCTGCGGGAGGCGGCCGGCCGGGGGCTGGAGCCCGGCCCAGAATCTGCTTCAGTTCTGGCGTGCGGTTGGCTCTCCGCATCCTTGAAGGGTTTAAAATAGCAGCTTTGCCTCACCGTGGAGCTGGAGGGGAAGGAAGCAGATGCCTGTGTCTCCCTCTCCCTGAAAGCTGATGAGGTGAGAGCTGCAGTCCCTTCGCTTGCGGCCGTGCCAGCGCCTGGGATGACAAAATGGAAGTGAAGGAGGAAAGGAGCGTCCTGGGCTTGGCAGCCGGAGCTTGCGGTATGGGGACGTGGACGACGGGCACTTCCAGCTGCCTGGGCGGCCACGCGCGGCCCCCTCCCCACCCCAGCTCTCTTCCCCCTCTCTCCTGAGGACGTGCTCAGGCATGGGCCTCTCTTGTCCTGGACCCCGCAGTTCGAGGTGAAGGGGCTCCAGGGCTCGGGGCCGCTGCTGAGTGTCCCTAGCTCTGCCCTGGGAGCAGGAGCCATCCTTGGTGGCGGCCAGCCTCCGGTATCTCACCGCTCCTCTCCCAGGGCCTTCACCACACCACATCCGCCCGAGGCACGAGGGGTCTCGCATGCCCTCCCGACGGCGATTCCACGCCTGGAGCAGCTGGCCGGGCCCGCGCCAGTCTCACGGGGAAGGGAGCAGATCCTGAAGCCAATGGCCTGGCATCCAAAGGCTTCCTGAGCCCTCTGAAGCTGCCGGGCTCCCCGAGTGTGCAGCTGGGTGCCAAGGGGCGTGAGCCCAGGACATCCTTGCACGCCCGCAGGGTCTGAAGTTGCCCGGCAAGCAAAGCGCTTTGGGCCAGGTGCGCGGGAGCCAGGAGCGATGCGTCTCGCCCCAAGCTCGGCCAGGCACCATCACTGGCATGTGCTTGTGTAACCTGACGGACAGGCGGTGAGTTGCACTTGGCCCGAAGGGCTGGGAACGCGCTGGACCAGGGACAAGGAGCTCCTGCAACAGGCCATTAGAGCGTAAGACAGGCAGGGGCCTCCTGGTCGGATCCCGGCCCGGCAGGCCGCTCCGGTCCCGCTCAGGCACGCGTCGAGCTGCCGCAGATGTGAGCACAGCTGCTCCTCGCAGCCCCGCCGTCAAGCCGGGCGCTTTGATCAGCAGCCCCAGGGCCGAGCTGCCTGCAGCCCTGCTTCGGCGAGAGCGCCTCGAGCCCACCTCCCCGGGCCGGTCTGTGCTGACAGCGCTTGACAGCAGCTCCTGGCCAGGAACGTCTCCCTGTGCCTCGTCAGCCCTGCCTCCCTCTCCCGGCCCGCGAAGCAGCAGGCTGTGCGGGAAGGATGACTCCGGCTGCTGCTTCGTCTGCCTCCAGCCCTGGACCTCTGGATAGAGCCGGGGGGCCAGCAGGACGATGTGCCTTCCCACAGCACGGGCCAGTGCTACCTGCACCCAGCCCGCATCTTCTCGGGCTAAAACAGCTGGACCATCCTTCGCTCAGGGTTGATGATGCGTTTTCTGTTCCTGTGAGAAGGGGGAGGCTTTTCTGCCAGCACCGCTGTGGTGGCCGGCCATCCCAGGAGTGCAGACCTACGCTGGAGACCTGCTCCAGCTCCGCGGCCCGGCAGCTGGCCTTTGCCTCTCCGGGAAGCGAGGATTTCTTAGGGGGATAGATCGATCTCTTGCTGGACGAGCCGTGTGCTTGGGATAAAGTGATGGAGGCTTTCGAATGCCAGGCGTTCCTGGTCAGGCCCCCGCGCAGAGTGGAGGGGCAGAGAGAAATCTCTGGGATATCGGGCATGCAATTAGCATAAGAAAAGAAGCCGATTACTGGGAGGTCCGGGCCTCTGAACGGGAGGGCAGAGTTTGTTCCCAAGTTCAGGCTTTGCAGGTGTTGGGTAGGTTTCCCGAGGAGCAGGGGCTGCTCTGGGAGAAACGCGCTCTTCATGGTCAGGCATGCATCTCCGTCCTTTTATCTCTTTTCTTTCCTATGAGTTTTTGTGGGGATAGTTGCTGTTTACTCCCAGCGCGCAGGTGCCGTGAAATCAAAACTCATGGGAGAAGTGATATCTTTTTATTAAACCAACTAGGTATTTTCAAACAAATGGCTTTATTTATCTGCGAGCTTTCGGGCAGGTCGCCCTTCGTCAGGCCTAGGAGAGAGCGGAGATTGTGCGAGTTCTCCGAGGTAGAAATGCTGAGCGCGCCGGAGCAGATGCATCGCGTTTGCTGTCCGGCGCATCGCAGAGGCACGTGTAGGAAGCGGGGACTCTTGCCGGGGTGCTGGTTGCGGTGACGGTGGAGATGCGCTTGACACGTCAAGCATTTCTTAAGGCTTAGGCTGAGTCCTTGCTGCCTGTTGGGCGCTGGAGAGTTTGCTGCTGGTGATGGCAGAACAGGGAGCGACTGTCTCAAGTTGCTGCAAGGGAAGTTGAGAAAATCCTTCCTAATATCTAACCTCACTAGGCGGGTAGTAAAGCACTGGGACAGGTTGCCCAGAGAGCTTGTTGTGGAGTCTCCATCCTTGGAGGCGTTTAAGACCCAGCTGGACAAAGCCGTGGCTGGGACGCTGTCGCTGGGGCTGGTCCTGCTTGGAGCAGGGGTCGGACTCGACGTCCCTTCCAGCCCTGGTTGTGATCCTGCGAGCTAGGCACGGTTGGAGGCCGTTTGAGAGCCGGGAGCGGAGGGGCCGGACTGTTTCTCTCGAGGTCTGATCTTCATGGCGTGCAGGCTGCAGCTCTTGGGATCGGCTCCGGCGTGGGGCGCTCGGCGAGCGCCAGCCCCGATCGGGGACCGGACAAACAGCGGCTTGCAGGTGAGAGCTCGTCTAACTCCATCCCAGCTGCGTAGCTGGTCCAGTAAAAGACATCCCCGCAAGAAACCCCTGCCTCCTGCAGTTTCTGGCCCATCACAGCTACTGTATTGCTCGTGCGCTATCCCACCAGCTGGCCTAATAAAAGATATCCCATCTACTGAAAGAGCCCCTCCAGAAAGGCATTGAGGCTGCCTCCCTCCCAGCATCCTGGAGCGCCCGTGCCTGGAGCAGGAGCTGAGCCGGGCGGACGGGTCCGAAGGCCCAGAGCTCCAGGGCCTGGCCCAGTTCGGGCCGGGGAAGAAGCCGCTGGCAGGGATGGGAGCCCGCTGCCACGGGCTTGGTGCAGACCCGTTCCCCCAGCTGGAAGGGAGAGCGCGACCCAGGATCTTTCCTTGCCGCCCTGTCTCGGCTGGGACGGGACCCGATGGGGGAGCTGCAAGACCAAGCTCTGGGGAAGGGCAGTGTTTCTGTTCACACCCCGCCTGCCGCACCTTGGTCCGTTAGCCACCGCCGTGGTCCTCGCCCGTGCCAAGGCCTACGGGCCTTACTCCTGCAGGGCTTTGGGGGTGCTTGGCTGGCCTTGCTGCAAGCCCTGGTGTTGGAGCCATGACTCGGGGGTGCCCCGGGGCAGACCTTGCTGCCCTGCATCGACCGGGAGAATTTGGCCCCAGCCTCTCGGCTGCGCGCTGGCTCCAAAACTGCCGCTCGGTTCTCGTAAGTGTCTCGGCCGCGTCCCGCTGCTGCAGGCACGTGGCTCTGCCTTCCAGCTCCTCAGCAGCAACGTGGTGAACGACCTGGTGCTGCTGGAGTCCATGATGGACAACATGACGGGCCGGCAGAAGGACCCCTGCACGACCGTGCGCATGCTGGCGCTCCGCGGGCTGGGCAACATCGCCTCCGGGTCGCCAGAGAAGGTGGGTGCCGCCCGTGCGGGGGCCAGCCCCGGTCTGCAGCCGCCCGCGGTTCTCGGGGCGCATCAGGGCTGAGCGCTGGCGCCTGCCTCTGGGAACGAAGCCTGGCTGGTCACTGGCCCGTCTGTCTCGCCGGGGAGAGTGGAGGCAGCCCCGGGCTGTGGCCAGAGGCTGAGCGGGGCCACCTCTGAAGCCCAGGCTCGTGGCCGCCTCCCGCACGCAGCCCAGGGCGGGGGCTCAGTGAACCGGTGAGTGGGGCTGGCTGTGGGGAGCCCCTGGGTCACAGTCGGACTAAGTCGCCGGGACTGTTCCAGCCTCTGCTGTGTCTGCTCGCTAATTAGCCACTAAAGGCCCAGCACACTCGTCTGCCCCTTCTTAGGGACGGGAGTGTGCCCGGCCAACCCCCGTGGCTCCCCCTCGGGCCCTTGGCATGGCCCAGCGCCCGGGGCACGGCGGGTTCGTGGCCCCGAGCCGCCTGCGCTAGCCCCTCTGGCTCCTGTACCTGCTGCCTAATCTTCCCCAGCTCACGGACTTGGCAAGCGCTCCGCTCCTGCGCTCGGGCCTCTGCCAAGCCCCGGGAAGAGGTCGTGGACAGTTCAGCCCTAAGGCAGACAATAAGCTACTGTGATCTGCCACTAAAATAGAAAGAGCTGCTAAAAATACCGCGCTGCTGGCGGAGCCGCGTCGGGTCCTGCTCCTCGTCCTGGGGGAGCAGGGCAGAGCGCTCCCGGGGGCAGCCTGAACGGGCTTCTCGTCCAGCCACCGCCACCTGTGCCCGCGCCCGTGTCTGCCCGTGACCGTGACCGTGACCATGCCTGCCTCTCGAGCAGGGCGCCCCACTAACGTCGCGGCCCCAGACCGGCTGCACTCGTGCCCCGGAGACGCAGCAGGCCCCTGTACAGCGGGGTAACAAGCCGCTTCAGGCCCCAGGCTGCTTGCACCATCGTGGTTTGTGGGCGCTGATGTGGCCTGGTGGAAGGGAGATGTCTCGGATCTCTAGAGATGCCCTTTCCCTTGGCCTGCCTTCGCAGTGCCCTGCCCTCTCCCGCGCCTGCTACCGAGAGGCTGTAGGGCAGCAGTTCTCAGCGTGGGTGCTGAGCGCCGCGGGGTGCGTAGAGCTCCTTGCTGCGGGGATGCACTGCGGTGTTGGCACCACTGGGTTTGCAGACATGATTTGCAAGACGGGCCCCGAGGCACCGGGCATCCGTGGCGTGCTGGGTTCAGCAGAGTGGTTTGTAACCGGCTCTGTATTTCCGTTGTCAAAAACTAGCAAAAGTGGCACTTCCCGAGGGGGCTGGAGTCTGCCGAAGCTGAGAACTGCTGCTTGAAGGGGCGGGAGGACCGCAACCCAGCATCCCGTCTTGGATCTGGCCTGGACCATCGGGGAAGAGCCGTTGGAGGTCGTGAAGGTGGTGGGAACCTTGCGAGCCAGCAACTGCGATACGATTGAAGTTGTGATCCTGAGGTGGTGAAAGCACAAGGTTTGCACAGCTAAGACGCTAGGTTTGCAAAGGAGGCAGATTTAAACCGGCTCAAGGAGCTAGTAGGCACGGGGATAGGTTGAAGGACAGAGGCGCCCAGGAGGGCAGGGTTGGAAGCTCGACCAGAAAGTGTCCCAGCACAATGGACGCACGCGAAGGATGGCAAGAGGCCAGCGTGGCTGCGCAAGGAGCTTCGAGGACGTCTCGAATGCGAGAGGAAAGCAGGCGGGCACGGAGGGACGGGCAGGCCCCAGGAATAGCGGGAGCCTGCGGAGGGCAAAGATAAAGAGCAAGCTGCGAGGGTCCACACGGATGCTGGCCAGAAAAGAGGCCACGGAGCTGGGGGTCTGCCGTTAACGGGCTGGGGGAGTCTGAGCGGAGAAGGCAGAGCTGCTCGACTCTCGCTCTGCTTCAGTCTTCGCTGATAAACCCGAGCTGCCCAGGCACCGCTGAAGGGTTATCCGGATCGGGGCGAGCGAGTTCCAGCGGACGGGGCCGGGCGAGCGTCCTGGCAGGGTCCCGAGGGCCCGGCACAGATCTTGGGGGCCCTTGGCAATGATCGTCCTGGTGCTGGGGGGCAGGCCAGGCACCCGAGGGCCGGAGAAGGGCTGGCGTCGCGCCCGCTATGAGAGGCGCGAAGGACCCGCGGACTAGGACGGGGTCGTGTCCGCGCGACGCTGGCGCAGGTCTCGGGGAGGCCGCTTGCAGGCGCTGGGCGGAGGAAGGCCTGGTCCCGAGCAGCCGGCAGGGTTTGACGGAAAACAAATCGTATCCAACAAACCCGAGCTCCTTCCCCGACCGGCCCTGCTTGGCGGGTGTCGAGCGTCCGGGCTGCGGCGCGGCTTCGACCGGGCCCCGCACAGCTGTCCCGGGAGCGGATTGGAGAAGCGTGGGCTGGACGGGGCTGCGGGGGGGCAGCTGGCTCGACGGCCACAAGCAGAGGGCAGCGATTAACGGGTGCACGCCGGGATGGCAGGAGGTTTCGAGTGGGGTCCCACGGGGTCTGTCCTGGGCCCGGTGCTGCGGCGTGGTTGTTAACGATTTGGATGCTGGCGTAAAAGGCTTCTTGAGCAAGGCTGCAGACAAAACAAAGTTGGGAAGGACTGTGAGCACGTCGGAGGACGGCAGCACGATTTGGAAGACTCTTGACGGGTTGGAAAGCCGGGCTGGGGGG
>JAGPOW010000966.1:0-11582 GCA_030014935.1 Caiman crocodilus
GATGAGATCCCTGCCCTGAGGGATTCACCAGCAGCCTCTCAGACTGACACAGGGAGAGGCTTCTGGAGAGGGGCACCCATGGTGGCATTTCTGCCACAGAGACCATTGCTCCTTGTTCTGTCAAGTTGCAGCAAGGGAAGTTTAAGTTAGATATTAGGAAGAATTTCCCCACAAGGAAGGTAATAAAACATTGGCACAGGTTACGCAGAGAGGTGGTGGAAACTCAACCCTTGGAATTTTTGAAAACTCAGCTGGACAAAGCTTTGGTGGGGTAATCCGGTTCAGGGTGCTCTTGCTTTGAGCAGGGAGCTGGACTAGATGAGCTCCTGAGGTCAGTTCCAACTCTCATTTTCTATGATTCTAAGGAGCTGTGGTTTGGCATGGAAGTGTGGTAAGTGATGGGATGGAGAATCTCAACTGTTTGTGTCTCTGGACTGTCATAGAATCATAGAAGTCGGGTCGGAAGGGACCTTGTAGATCTTCAAAGCCAACCCCCTGCCTGGGCAGGAGGAAAACTGGGCTCAAATGACCCCAGCCAGGGAGGCATCAAGCTGCTTCTTAAAGACCCCCAGGGTAGGAGCCAGCACCACTTTCCTTGAAAGTTGGTTCCAGATCCTACCTGCCCTAACTGTGAAGTAGTTCCTTATGAATGTCTAATCTAAACCTACTCTCCAACAACTTGTGGCCGTTATTCCTTGTTGTCCTGGGGGTGCTAGGAGAAACAACGTCTCCCCCAAACCCTTCTGGTCCCCCCCTCCCCAGTGCGTTTATAGATGGTCACCAGGTTCCCCCTCAGCCTTCTCTTGTGAAGGCTGAACAGGTTCAGGTCCTGTAGCCTTTCATTGTAGGGTCTGCTCTGCTGTCCCCAGATCATGCAAGTGGCCCTCCTCTGGACCCTCTCAATGTTGTCCACATCCCTCTTGGAAGTGCGGTGCCCAGAACTGAAAGTACTCCAGCTGTGGCCGGACCAGTGTTGCGTCGAGAGGGAGGATCACCTCCTTGGCCCTACTTGAGATGCACCTGTGGATGCACGATAAGGTCCAGTTCGCCCTGCCCACCATGACCTTGCATTATCCGCCCATGTTCATCTTGGAGTCAATAATTACTCCAAGATCCCTTTCTGCCTCGGTGCTCTCAAGAAGGGAGTTTCCCATCTTATAAGTGTGCTGCTGGTTACCGCTGCCCAAGTGCAGCACCTTGCACTTGTCCATATTGAAACACATCCTGTTTTTGTTAGCCCACCCCTGCAACCTATCCCCGTCTTGCTGCAGTCTTTCTCTTCCTACTAACGTGCCCACCTCACCCCAAATTTTGTCCATGGGCTCTGGCCTTGTGGAGGGAAAGGGAGAGCAGGGCAGTAGGAGGGTCAGGGGCATGAGCTGGGAATGAGGAGTGAGCCTTCTTGCTGCAGCGCTGGGCCTTGTTGCAGCAAAGATGGGGGCACAGCAGGACAGTGATAGGGGTGAAGGGAGGGGCTGGACCCATGGGAGTGTCTACGGGGGAGGGTGGCGGGAGCCACTGTGCCCTGTGTCCCACAGAGGACGTTACTGGGCCGTGGCCAGCAGTGCTGTCCCCCTGGAGCCGCATCTACACCCGGGCGCAGCGGCTTCTCGCAGCGGGCAGGGCCCCAGGACCCTCCCTTGCTGCGCTCCCTCCCGCTGGAAAGCTCGGGGGGAGGGCGGGCGAACTGGAACCAGCTGTCCCTGCCAGCTGCAAACGCCTGGTTTAAAATAAGCCTAGTCGGGCCCGCTCCGCGGCTGCCATGCCCCGCCGGGGGGTCCGTGCGGCGCAGCGCGGTGTCCTGGGTGTAGGGACGGCCGCCTGGCTCGTCTGGTCGCGCCTGGTCGTGGCTGCCGCCGCCTGGGCCCTGCGCGGCTTCCAGCGGCTCTTGCGGGGCGTGGCGCGGGCCGGCGGCGCGGAGCAGCCCGAGTCCTGGGAGTGCAGCGCCGACCACCGCGTCTACCGCGGCCGGGAGCCAGACCCGCAGCTCCTCACCGTGCGCACGGCGCCGCATGCCTTCCAGGTGGGTGGCGGCCTGGGCTGCGGGAGCCGCCCCGCTCCCCCTCCAGGGCATGGCTGGGTTCCTGGCCTCGGCGCCAGGTGTGGGGGGAAGTCCTGAAACTTGGGCTGGACTGAGGCGTGGGCGACCGCAGCCCCGCGCCCAACCCCCGCCCCGCTGGCCCAGCGCTGCCCTGGGTGTCTCTGCCAACTGCCCTCCAGCACTGCAAGGGTGCGGCTGCAGGGGGAGGGGTGCCCTGCTCCAGGCCGGCGGCAGCTCTGTCCTAGCTGCCAACCCCTCCAGCCCCGTAGCCCACCTCGCCCCAGAGCCACCAGCGGTCCCCAGCCCCTGCCCACCGCGGGGTCCTGCAAAGTCGAGCAAGGTGCCGCCCTCTGTCAGGTGAGACACGAGACACGTAGCTGCAGGGGGACTGCCGCGGGGGGGGGCAGCACAGGTGGCCTCAGGCAAGTCTGGGGCCCAGTGGCAGGGCAAGGACTGTACAGCCCACGAACCACTCCAGAACTCTCCCAGACCCTGCCTCTGCCCCATTGATGCCCATGAGCCAGCCCCTGCCCCTGCTCCTGCCCCACTGACACCCCCCTCGGTGGCCCGGCAGGTGGATCTGGGGCGGCTGGCGGAGGAGAGTGCGTACTTCCAGGCACTGGCCCGCTCAGGGATGCAGGAGGCTGTGGCCCGGCAGCTGGAGCTGCCTCATGTGTCGTCAGGTGCCTTCCATGCCATATTGGAGTTTGTCTTCACTGGGCACTTTGCAGTGGGCGCAGAGGAGCTGCTTTCAGCAGTACAGGCTGCTAGCTACCTGCAGGTGCCAGCCTTTCTGGCACACTGCTGGCCAGCCCTGAATGCCCACCTGAGTCCCCACAACTGCCTGACCCTGCTACGCTTTGCCGAGGCCATTGGCTGTCCTGAGATGCGGGCCGAGCTGTGCCGCTTCCTGAGCACTGAGCTGCTGGAGCTGGCACCCATTACCAGGGGCCTGGCATTGGTGCTGCAGGAAGAGCTTGTGCAGCTCCGGGAGTGCGGCCCCTTGCAGCTCTGTCTGCTGCGCAAGGAGAACCTGGGCATCCTGCCTGGCCCAGAGATGCAGGCGCTCCGTGGGCTATACCGCCTCCCACTGGGCAAGGTGGGTACCTGGCACCGTGCCTCCAACCTGCCCTTCCAGGCCGAGAAGTGGAGCTTCAGTGCTGCCCAGCTGCTCAACTACCTCTTCCTCATCGGTGGCTACCGAGAGCCATGCGGCACCCGGGGCTTCACCTTCCGCATGGCCGCCTTCCGCTACAACCCTCTAACCAACCGTTGGCAGCCCACTGCCCCGCTTCTGAAGGTCAGTCCTGCTGCCAGCCCCGCACCCTGCATCCCAGACCAGCCTTCATAGTGACCCCTCGTGCCCACAATCGGTCACTGCCTACCTCATTACCACCCCCCACTTTCACGACAGGCCACATCTGTCCCAGGCATGTGCCACCTGCCTTACCCAGCCCCACTCCTGCTCCCTTGGACACATAACCAGTCCCACCTGGCCCAGCTCCCACCCCATGCACTGACTGGTGCCACTGCTGCTGCCTTTTGGCCCTGTGCTAGGCCCCTTTGTCTTGTAGTCTTCCCCCACTTTGCCAGTACCCCAATATAACCCCTGCACCCATGCCCTGGCCCCTGTGACAGCCCCTCACATCTGCACCCAGCCCCAGGACCTGTGCCCAGCTCCCACCTCACAAAGGGCAGGGCCCTTTACCACCCATGCCCCTCCTGACTGTACTGTCCCACAGCGCCGGCGGCACTTCAGCACAGCTGTGTCAGGGCAGCACATCTATGCCATTGGAGGCTGGTATCTGGACTCGCTTCTGGCGCCAGACGTGAGCACAGCACTGTACGCAGCTGTGGAGCGCTACGACCCCTGGCACGACACCTGGGCCTTCGTCTCCTCCTTGCCTCTCACCGACATCACCTTTGCCATCTCACTGTCCCATGATGTCCCACTCTGCACGGCCCAGGCCAACTGCCTCTATGCCCTGGGCAGTGTGCGGCGCACTGGGGAGAAGCTGCTGCTGCGCTATGACATTCAGGCAGGTGAGCAGGAGTCCCCAGCGTGTCCTGCTCTGTGCCCTATGACCCCCCAGCTGGCCAGTGGGCCTGGGCTTAGCCCTGGGCAGAGGGTCCCTGCCCTCCAGGTGCTGCTGCCTGGGGCTGGGAGTCACCACCATAGCCCCGGGCCACGACACTAGTGCCCACGGCTCACTCAGCCAGAGTCTTCCCCCTTGGCGACTCCTCCCCACACCCAGGTCATGCAGCCTTGGGGACTAGGGGCAATGACCTGGAAGGGGATGCACAGGCAGGGGTTCGGACCCATGCTGAGCTAGGGCTGGCTGGCCGGGGGTAGTGGCCCGAGGGCAGAGTGACTGGACTCTGAGAGATTGGGGCTTGCAGGTGGGCAGTGCTGGATGCTGAGGCAAGGAACCTACCCCTCACCTGCCCCTCATCCTCTCTTGCAGACACGTGGCAGGAGCTGCTGCCGACGCTGACGAAAGCAGACACCGACCTGCCAGGCCTCTACTTCCTGGGGGGCTCGGAGCCACTCTATGTGCTGGGTGGCAACGCCCGGGAGAATGTGCTAACCTCCTTCAGCCCCGAGTCACGGCGCTGGGGCCCGGCGCGCAGCCTGCCCCGGTGTGCTCTGGCGGGGCAAGGCGTGGTCCAGGGCACCCGCCTCTTCATGGCAGCCCCGGACGTGGGCGCGGTGCTGCGGGTGGAGCTGGACACGCTGGCCTACTGCCCCCTGCCCCCGCCACCCTTCTCGCTCTTCTATGAGGCAGTCGTTCTCCTGCATTTCCCCTCACCTGTCCCCGACGTGGGCGGCAAGCAAGGCAGGCGGGCACACAACCCTTGACCCTGCCCCATTGCAGGGCCAAACCGTCGAGGCCGAGGGCCTCACTAGGGGTTCCTGCGCTGCTTGGCCCACTCCCACCCCCGGGGCTGCTGCACTGCCGAGCCGAGCCAACCGCTCCCCCGGGACGCTGCGGTGCCGGGAGCGGACTGAACCCGAGGAGGCGAGAGAGCTGCCTCTGGCTCGGGTACTGCCGCGGGCTCTGTCTGCCCCGTCTTGCCCCCTCAGCCCATAGGCGCGGGGCGGGGCTGAGCCTCTGCCTCCTCTGTGCCCGCCGCACCCGCCCGCTCCCCTTTCACCCGGATTCCGCGCTATTTATAGGGGTCTGAGCAGGCAGCTGCTCCGGGCCTGGCCGCGGGCCAGGGCCTGCGACACCCCCTGCAGTCCCCGGACCTGCCCCCGTGCGGCTCGTATACGGCAGGACCTTCCCCGGCTTCCGGCGCGGACAGTCCTCCTGGGTCCGTGCAGTTCTGCGCCCGGGCCGGGGCTGGACCGGCAGCGCAATAAAGCAGCAGCAGCGGCGGCGGCGGCGGCGTCCTCCTGAGCTTGGTCCGGCCGCGAGGGGAGGCGGGGCCGGACAGGAGTGACCTTCGCCCGGCTCAGCTCGCGCACAAGCTCCCACCGCTCATATGCGCCCGACACGTTCCCGCCGCGCCCCCTTGCCCCGCTCCTGCCTGAGCAGCCTGTGAACCCTACGGCACCACGCGGCCAGCCTGGAAGGGGGTTCAGCTCGTGGGCACGAGCGTATGCATCGGCCCCTGCACACGCACGCCTCTCCTCTCGCTCTCTACTCAGCGTGGGCGCCCCGGGGTCGGGGCCGCAGCTTCCCACTGGGCACCGGCCTGAGCTCTCCTCTAAGCGCCCTTCCGGCGGCTGCGATCTGCTGCTCCGCTCTGCTTCAAGCGGAGCTACCTCTGAGGAGCCGCGGGGCCTGGGGAGCAGCGTGCAGCAGTGGACTCTGTTCCCAGCCGGGTGATGCGGGAGCAGCCGGGAGCGGAGCAGGGTCCTCGGCCAGGCCGCGGGGGGACAGAGCCGCTCAGGATCTTCCTCGCGCCCCCACGCCCGCGGCATCCCGGAACGTTTCCCCCGCCCCACGGCATTCGCCCATGCGCCCCTTCCCGCCCTGGGCTGGTCCCCTTAGCCGGGCCAAGCCCAGACGCTGCCCCCACCCCTGCCCCGGACTCAGGGGGAAGCACGGGCCCGGGAAGCCTTTGGTCTCTGCCTGGCTGGGCCGGAGCAGGTGCCGGGGGAGGACGGGGCGGGGTCCGCGTGAGGCCGGCGGCTGCGGTGTCCGGTGGCAGCAGCGAAGTAAGGCTCGGGGCGGGGCGCGGCGCGGGGCACGGAGCGCAGGAGCGCTCCGCCTGACTCCGCGGCCGACGAGTCTTTGTGCGTCCTCAGCAGGTACAGCGACCTCACCCCTTTCCCCCCCCTCAAACTCCTCGGGGTACCGGGTCCCCAGTCCCGCGCGGCTTGCCCCCTCCCCAGGCTGAGCCGGGCTGTCCCCCCTCTGGTACCGGCGTCTTCGCATCCCCTCCCCTCCCCTCTCCTCCCCTCCCTTCGAGGTCTCTGCCTTCGGCTGGGGCCGGGGGTGCTTGGGGGCGCTGCCTGCAGAGGCTGGTGCTTTCCCCCGGGCTGGGGCGGAAGCCGAGAGCTCTGACCTGAGCGCCCTTCTGCCCGTCGCCCTTGCTGCTGCCATGGTCACGGTCAAGGCCGCGGCCGGCTCCTGTCTCGCCGCTCTCCCCAGCTGCGATGGACCCACCGCTGCTCTCACAACAGCAGCGCCGGCCCCAGCCACCCAGCGACCCGCGCTCCGCCTCGGCCCAGCCCTGCCAGCCCTCTCCTGGTGCTGCGAAGCTGTCTGTCCGATCCCTGATGGTTCCCGTGTCACCCAGTCTTCCCGGTGCTGGGGACATGTGGGCGCCCAGCAAGACCAGAGCCCCTTGGCCCACCCCGGACCTGAGCTACCTTGGCGAGGGCGGGGGGCAGGGGGAGGGGATGGTGTCACCGCCCTGGGGTGCCTCTCTGGGTCCGTGTTGGCGCGGCGCTCCGGGGGACGTGCTGATGCGGCTGCAGCAGGAGCAGGCTCCGGCCCCGCGGAGCGAGCTGGACATCCATGGAGCCGGCAGATCGCGGCGGCGTCACCAGCTTGGGGCCCGGAGTGACCGTTGTGCAGGGGTTTTCCGTGCTCCAGACAGGAGACGGCCCTGCAGTTGGGGCGAGCGACGGCGAGTCCTTGTTGGAGCAGTGACCCTTGGTGCTGAGACCGCGCCACTGGCTCCGAGCACGGCTGCTCGGGGCTAAACCTCGGCCGTCTGCATCATTGCAGGCAAAGGCTCTCTTCCTCCCTCCCCCAGCCCGGCCGGATTCCTGACAGCTTCTCCAGCAGCCCCGAAGGGCCGGGTCCTGCCTTTCTGGGGGGCCAGAGGGGCCTTCCCCAGCAGCGGGCACGAACCGGCCAGACAGGGTTCCTCGCACCAGTGCCTGGGTGGGAGTGCCGGGAAACTGTGCCCAACACGGGCTCTCAGCACAGGGCCGGCTGCGCCCCCTCAAGCCTCTGCTACCGCGGGTGGGGTCCGAGATGCTCTGCAGGCGGGACAAAGGAGCCCGGCAGATCGGGCTGCCGGGGGGCGGGGGCCCGGGAGGGGCAGAGCGAGTGGAAGCCGGGCGGGCCGAGACAGCGACTCCTCTGCGCGGCCTTAAAAGGCAGCGAAGGCAGCTGGGCTTGTGGGGGCCGGCTGAAGTTGGGCGAAGCGTCCGTGCTGTGTGTCCGTCGGCGCCTGGCCCCGGGGGCACGGCTGCTCGCTGTTTCGTCAGGCTTGTCCGCAGCCCGAGCGCCTGCGTCCGGCCCGGAGTCCTCTCGCCTCCCCGCGGCGTTCAGGGAGCCGAGCCTGACCCTTCCCCCGGTGGGCCCCTTTCCAGCCTCATGTGACTGGGACGGACCGGAGCGCCACGTCCCGGCCTCCCTGCAGCAAGGTAAAATATGTGCCGCCCGGGCACTTCCCCTCGTGCCCGGGGACCAGGGCAGGCAGGAGCCGGGCACCCTCACCCTGCCGGGGCTGTGCTGAGCTGCTCTGTCCTGGGCCGCTGCTACGCACCCTTCCCAGGCCTTGTCTCCGAGGAGGAGCACGCCACCCGGGCCCTTCCCAGTGCTGCCACAGGCAGCACCTTCACAGCAGCAGTGGCCCTAGGGCAGACAGAGCCCATGCCATCCATGTACTCTGGGGCAGACCCTGCCCTGAGCCTAGGCTGGACTAGGTGTGATCCCAAGACCCTTCCAGTTGACAGCTCAATCCGTGGCAGCCACTGCCCCAAAGAAACCTGGGCAGCCCATCTGCCTGCTGTTCCAAGCAGTGATGCCGCATTTCTGCTGGGGTTCCTGCCCCACTGCGTCCAGCCTTGGCAGCTGCAGCCACTGCTCATGGGCAACTCTGACCAGGCATATCTGGCCTCCCACCCTTTCCCCACTGAGCAGGTTATAATTGGTGGCTTCCACCTTGGAGCATGGCTCACCTGGGTGGCTCACTCCACATGGGAGTGATGCTTGCTGCTCCAGACTGCAAGGGGGGCATGGCCTGCAGGGCCTGGAGTGCAGCTATAGGCAGTCAGTGGGTAGCAGCCTCTCCATTGGGCTACTCTGGCCCTGCCCCTTTACCAAGACTTGGGGCTCTGCTGCAGTTGGGACTCTGGGGCACCACCTATGCTGGGCCGTCCAGGAACCTCAGGGCCAGGGCCTTCGTGCCAGGTGCTGCGCATCTGTGTCCTGAGGTGGCCTTGCAGCAGGACTGGGCACCGCTTGGTATGCTCCTGCCAGTCTTAGGGCAAAGGTAGGGCTGTCAGTCTGCCAAAGCAACCAGCTGCTTGGGAAGGAGTGGGCAGCAGAGCTGAAGAGAGAAAAAGAGAGAGAGAGAGAGACCCTTGCCCTCAGCTGCAGGTCCTGGGGTGCAGCAGCTCATGGGCACTGATCTGTGCCTGTCCTAGAGCGCTGGGGGCTGCAGCCTCCTCAAGCTGCTGCTCAGACCCAAGTCTTGCCCTGCACCACTGGCTGTGGAGGTGCTGAAGGGCTTCAGCATCTTGGACACATCTGAGGGCCGGTAGGCTCTCTGCTTGGTATCCTCCATTGGTGTTCTTATTCTGAACTTTAGCTTGACACTGCCCTCCTGTGCCACTGGAGCCTCCCTGCCAGAGTGACAGCTGCGGCATTGGTGCTGGTGTCTCTGCAGCAGCAAGCATGGAGAGGGCAGCTGTGGGGCAGGGGGTCATGGGCATGGTAGGGACTTGGCCCCCAGGCTGGGCACAGGCTGGAACTGAGCCATGGGATCCAAAAGATGGAGAATGCCTTAGAATCCTTCCTGAGGTACAGAACTGTGACTTCCCACCACCACCCACAGTGCTTCTGGACCAGAAGGCCACGCCTGCCTGTCTGTCCCCATCTCAGGACTGATATCAGGATGAGGGGCAGGGCATCCATGGTGCTGTGGCTGGGGGCAAGCATGCGATGCACTGTGGGTAGGGAGCAGGGCACAGGACTGAGGGTCCCACTGGGATCCCCTGTCTTTGTGCCCACCATCACCCCCCATGCTGCATCACCAGCATCTTGCAGGCACTGATCAGCCCCCACCATGGCAGAAGCACATCAGGCTGTGGCCTTCCAGTTCACGGTCACCCCTGAGGGCTTCGACCTGCGCCTGAGCCGGGAGGCCCTCAAGCACATATACCTGTCAGGTATCGCCGCCTGGAAGAAGCGCCTCACTCGCCTCAAGGTGAGGCTGGGAGTGGGGTTGGGATGCACTGCAGGGCATGGGGTGGTGGGGCTTCAGAGGCACAGGGTGTGGGGCTGTCCTGTAGGATCTGGGTGCTGGGAGGAGAAGAGGGGAGGGGCTGCCCTGTAAAGCCTGAGGTAGAGCCCAGGGAGTCCCAGTGCAGGTATGCCTCTGTGACCCCTAATCCTAACCCAACCCTGACCTCATGCTCTTCACACAGAACACCTTCTTGACTGGTGTGTACCCTGCCACCCCCACCAGCTGGCTGGTGGTCGTCATGACAACGGTGGGCTCTCTATACTGCCAGGTTGACCTGTCTATGGGGCTCATCAGCCACATACGGCAATGCCTGCCCAGCAGGTGAGTACCCCCCCCCCATCAACACACACACACACACACACACACACACACACGTGCACACACACACAGAGAAACATATGCACCTGGTAGGGTTCTCCTGGCTGGAGCAGGCAGGAACCACACTCACCTCTGGGGGCTGGGCCAGGTGAAGCCAAGCACTGTCCCATTATGCAGGAGGAAGCCAAACCAAGCAGCTCATAGATTCATAGATTGTAAGGCCAGAAAGGACCTTGGAAGATCATTGGGTCCAGCCACCTGCACCAAGCAGGAAAAATAACTGGGGGGGCCAGGTGACCCCAGTAAGGTGACTATCTAGTCTCCTATTGAAGATTTTCAGGGTAGGTGATTGCACCACCTCCGAAGGGAGCTTATTCCACATTCTGGACACCCTGACTATGAAGAAGTTTTTCCTAATGTTGAGCCTGAATTGATCTTCCAGGAGTTTGTGGCCATTACTCCTGGTTTTCCCCTCGGGTGCCCTGGTGAAGAGTTGCTTGCCAAGACCTTGATGTACTCCCCTAGTGCAGTGGTAAGCTGCTATCAGGTCCCCTTTCAGCCTTGTTTTCCCCAGGTTGAAGAGTCCCAGATCCTTCAGCCTTTTCTCATATGGCTTGCCTTTTAAGACTCTGATCATACAGGTGGTTCTTCTTTGGACTCTCTCAAGCTTGTCCACATCCTTGTTAAAGTGCAGTGCCCAGATCAGGATGCAGGACTCCAGCTGTGGACTCACCAGTGCTGAGTAGATTCATAGAGTCATAGATTCATCAAGTCAGAAGGGACCTCAGTGGGCCATCTAGTCTGCCCCCTGCCCCTGACAGGCAAGAAAAGTCACCAACCCTGGGGTCATGTGATCCCAGCCAGGTGCCAGTCCAGTTTCTTCTTGAAGCCCCCCGAGGATGGGGCAAGCATCATCTCACTTGGAAGCCCATTCCAGAGTCTGGCAACCCTGACCATGAAGAATTTTTTTCTAATGTCCAGCCTAAACCTTCTCTCTAGTAGCTTATGGCCATTGTTCCTTGTCATTCCAAATAAGAAATTTTTTTGTAGATATATAGGGAGTAAAAGGAAGGCCCATGGAGGAATAGGACCCCTGCTAAATGGGCAGAATCAATTGGTAATGGACAGGGGGGACAAGACTGAACTCCTCAACGAGTTCTTTGCCTCGATGTTCGTAAGCAAGGGGCACGACAAGGCTCTCACTGAGGTTGTAGAAAGGCAGCAGCAAGGTGCCAGACTACCATGCGTAGACCCTGAGATGGTGCATAGACCCTGAGATGGAAGAATTGGATGCCTTTGTCGGCAGGCCCAGATGAGCTCTATCCGAGGGTGCTGAAGGCACTGGCCGACATCATTGCACAGCCACTGCGGAAATATTTCAACGCTCGTGGTGCACGGGCCAGGTCCCGGAGGACTGGAAAAGGGCCACTGGGGTCCCCATTTTCAAGAAGGGAAGGAAGGAGGACCTAGGCAACTATAGGCCAGTCAGTCTCACCTCCATCCTTGGCAAAATCTTTGAAAAAATTATCAAGGCTCACATTTGCGAGAGCCCAGCAGGACAAATTAT
>JAGPOW010000967.1:7754-22834 GCA_030014935.1 Caiman crocodilus
AACTGGGCCCCCCCCCCCCCCCGCCGAATCAGAGCTGCTGGCGCCATGTGTGGCCGTCCTGCGTGAAGAGGGCAGCAACGGCGACCGCGAGATGGTGGCTGCGTTTGTCATGGCTGGCTTCCAGGTGAGCCCCAAGCCCAGCCCCAGGCGCCCCAGCTCCCACAGCTCTCCTTTCCCTTCCCCTGAGCTGGGAGCGAACCCAGGCACCCGGACTCCCACCCATCCTTGCTCAAAGTCCCCAATCCCCACTGCACCCCCCAGCCCCGTGAGCCGGGCCGAGGAATCCCAGCATGTAGGCTGAGGTAGCTGTGGCCCTGCAGGTCTGGGACGTCACCATGCAGGACCTGTGCACTGGTGCTGTCTCCCTCGATGCTTTCCGTGGCCTCGTCTTCGTGGGCGGCTTCAGCTATGCCGATGTCCTGGGCTCTGCCAAGGGTCAGCACTGGCCCCCCGGATCAGGGCAGGGTCCTTGCCCCACCCCTCAGTACTCCCAAATGGGGCGAATAGGGTGGATGTGTTCCTCTCTGACCCTCAAGCCTCTTCCTCTAGGCTGGGCGGCGGCTGTGACCTTCCACCCTCGGGCTCGCGCCCAGTTCGAGGCCTTCCGGCGCCGCCGAAACACCTTCAGCCTTGGCGTCTGCAATGGCTGCCAGCTTATGGCCCTGCTGGGCTGGGTGGGCACCCTTGACTCTGACCTTGACCCTGACTCCCAGGGACCTGGTGAGCACAGGGATGGGACCAGGACCAGATCAGGAGGTTGGGATGGAGGGGGCCAGCTGGGCATTGGGGGCAGAACTAAAGGGCTTACCCTGGGTTGGGGGTCCAGGGCACCACTGACCAGGCTGGGCCCCTAGAGCTCACCCTATCTGTCCATCTGCAGCGGAGGTCCCACGCCCCGAGGTGCTTCTGGCACCGAACGAGTCTGGGCGTTTTGAGTCGCGCTTCGTGACGGTATCCGTGGGGCCAGGGCCAGCGCTCATGCTGCGCGGCATGGCTGGCTCCACCCTCGGTGTCTGGGTGGCCCACGGAGAAGGTACTAGCCCCCCTGCCCTGCTGCGGGAGGACGGGGGTGAGTTCCCCGTGTTGGCGGGGTCCCTGGTCTCATCCCCCCGCGCCCGCAGGCCGCGTGCAGTTCCGGAGCCCCGCGAGGCTGGCAGCAGCGGCCGAGAGGGGCCTGACCCCCCTGCGCTACGCGGATGACGGGGGCCAGCCCACGCAGGAGTACCCTCTCAATCCCAACGGCTCGCCACTGGGCGTCGCGGGGATCTGCTCGCCTGACGGGCGCCACCTGGCCATGATGCCACACCCCGAGCGCTGCGTGCTGCCCTGGCAGTGGCCCTGGATGCCACCGAGCTGGCGTCGTGACCTGCACGTCTCACCCTGGCTTCGCCTTTTCCAGAACGCGCACGAGTGGTGCCTGCGCTACCCCCAGGGCGAGTCCTGACCCCTTCCAGCCAACAATGCCTGCCACCTGTGGGGTGACACCCCCCTCCCTCCCCCATTGGTCAATCAGTTCAGGTGGGGCTGAGGCCACGCCCTCCACTGTACAATTGGCCAATCAGTGTGGGTAGGAATGAAGCCAGCCCCCTTCTTCCTTCAGTGTCTTGGGTGAAACCACACCCCTGCCTTGCACTGGCCAATCAGTGTGGGTGGGGGTGAGACCACGCCCCCTTCCTCCTACTGTGCCTTGAGTCAGGCCACCCCTCCACTAACCAATCAGTGGAGGCGGGAAACAAGCCACACCCCTTTCCCTACAGTGCCTGGGACCAAACATCACCCTTTTTTGCCTTGGCCAGTCAATGGGTTACACTGCACCCCTTTGTAGCGGCGGTCGGGGCCAAGCTCTGCTTTCATTGGCCAATCTTAAGTGCCTTGGACCCTAATCCCTGCCCTTCCCCTGGCTTTTCACCCGCCCTGCATTGGCTCTTAGGAACAGGCCAGGGTTCGACCCGGCCTCGGGCTGGGGTGGACTAAGCCACGCCCCCTGAACCCTTGAATAAAAGGTCTGAGCCTGGCTTTGTGTCCTGGTGGTTGTCAGGGGGCAGGGAAGGGGTTGTGGCTCCATGGGGGCCCCAGAGGCTGGGGCAGGCTTCCCTGCCCCCCCGACCATTGTCGTCCTTCCTCCAGGGTAGGCCAGGCTGAGCGCATGCAGCCAACGTGAATTCGTCACCAGTAAATTGCATCCAAACTCAGTATCTTCTGCTTTCACAGAGCAGCTAGTGGGGACGGGGGTAAGGGGAGTCTGGGGGCAACTTGGTAGACCGAGTAGCAAGGTGCTTGATGACGCTCCCTATGCCTGAAGAAGAGTGTGCCTGAAAGCTTGCAAAGAACAATTTTTCCATTTAGTTGATCTAATAAAAGATTCTGCATCTACCCAAAGGACCTGACCTGCCTTAGTAGACCCCAGACTCAATGCAACTCCTCAGTCATGGCGATTGGGATTTTGGGCTACATTATTAGAAACATCAGCTGCAAGGCATGGCGGGTGATATATCACCTCTCTACTCGATGTGGGCTCAGCCTTGTCACTTGGTATCGTGCCATTCAGGACTCCATGGTTTAAAAAGGATGGGAAGAAGCTCAAGAGGGCCGGGAGGTGGTAACAGAGATCATGAAGGGCTTGGAAAGCACCCAGGAGGTGAGGCTGAAGGATCTGGGCAGGTTCGGCTGAAAGGAGGGACATGAGAATGGCCTTCACGTCATTGGAGGGCTTCTGGCAAGAAGAGGGGAAGCCCCTTGGCTGCAGAGGAGGATGCGGAGCAATGGCTTGAAGTTGTAGCAAAGTAGATTTAGGTAGGAAACCTGGAAACATTTCTCCACTCTTAAAGCAGGGGAGCTGTGGGATAGATGCTCAGGGGAACTGGGGACTCTCCATTGCTGAAGGGGTTCAAGGAGAGCCTAGACAGCCACTGGTCAGGGATGATCTAGGATGCCTGTTTTACCACTGAGATTTCCCCGGCTCCTCAGCTTTGCTGGTTGCTGCATGTGGCAGGTGGGCTTCAGACCTCCCCCAGACACCTGCAGGGGATGTTGCCTGCGGCTGGGGATGAGGCCAGGCTGTGCCAATTCTCTTCCTGGGACCAACCCCAGAGGGTCCTGCCTCAAGGATTTTGGGGGTCAGTCCAACACAAGATTTGGAGCCAGGACTAGTCAGGCCGGTATGGACTGGAGGGGGTTGGCTTTTCCCTGCAGCAGGGGCATGGTCTCTACCCAGGACATCTTGAGCACCTATTGACCACATTTCCTAGCGGCAGGACGCTGGCAGCCACGGTCCCCCTGATCTCCTTGTGGCAGGTTCAGGGAGGCCACATCTGTGCCATGGCAGGGTTGGCAGTCATCTGCTGTAGAGTTGGGATAAGGGGTTTGTCTGGGCTGGTTGCAGGCAAGACCCCACCATGGACCCAGTCTGCCTGAACAACAGCAGGTGGAAGCTTGGCCGGGAGCTAACACCCAGCCCCTACGTGCCTTGGGTCAACGCTTCTTGTCACCTGCATATGATGCCAGACGTCCCTAAAGCTGTGGCCTGGCCACGGTGCATCTTCCAGGGGGAGGGCTGTTCCCCACCAGGGCTCTGATTTCTGGAGAAGGCTGAGAGAAGCCAAAACCAAGTCATCCTGGCTGTGCACCGGTTGCTTGGGATATCCTTGGGCGGGACAGCTACTTCCAGCGGAGGATACATGGATGCAGTCATGGCTGATCTGGGGCAGTCTCAGGCCCCTCCACGTCCATCCGACAGTCCAGCTTTGCCACCTCTACCTTGGAATTGGTAGAGTTTTATCCCCCGCAGCTTCTTCTGTCTTGCTGGCCACGTGTCAAAAAAACAAGCTCTGGCCGGAGGAAGCAGGGAGACAGAATCACAGCCCACAACCCATGGCTCTGTCCAGGGCTCAGCTTCATGGCTGCCCTGCAGCTGGAGCCAAGGACCCTGCCAGCTCCAGGCATCTGCTCTGCTGGGGTGCAAAAGACAATTGAGGTCTCCCTTTCCATTGAAAGGGCAGGCCTGGAATAGGGCTGGACCACAAAAAACAGGGAGGAGCCACAATATCCCAAAGAGGGAAAGAATTAGCTGCAAAAAACTGCCTATAGGTGTGGAACCAGACATGAAAAAGGGCAGGACAAGTTTCTTCTCCTCTCATCCGGCAGATGAAAAACTTACCAATGATTCAAGCCTTCTGGTCAATCTCACCCGCCCTGGTTGCTGGGGCCTTTGAACCTCCCTCCTGCAAGGGGAAACTCAGAAGAGCTATCTACTGCATCCATGTATCCTCTGCTGGAAGTAGCTGTCCTGCCCAAGGATATCCCAAGCAACTGGTGCACAAGCATATTGTTAGCACACTGACAGAGTCCACAAAGAGGAATTTGCTCCACACTGCATATCACTGGGACTGTGCTATCTGTTGCTGCTGCAAATCTATAATTGCTACTGCAATCAAGGAAATCCTGGGGGGTGCTGGATCTGAGTGAAATATTTTTGACAGTTCCACCAGACATTGGGCTGAAGGAGGGACCAAGTCCATTCTCAAACTCAGAAGAAATTTGATATGTAATTTGAAAAAAAGCATAACCATTTTACACTTGGATGTTTTTAATATAATTTTTTAATTGGGTTTATATCTTTTTTAAAATAGTTATAATAGTTTAAATGAATCATTTTAGGTAGCTTAGCTTAGGGCCTTGTTATACAGTACATTTAGGTGGATTCTGGAGCTTCTAACCTCTGGACTGGCTGCATGTTAACACCTTTTAAGTGGCTTAAACTGCTCATTATTTTGCTTAAAGTTACACCATTCCAGGGCAGAATTATCTCCAATCTGTCTAATGTTGTTCCTGTTCCATTACCGTGTGGCCACATCCCACAGCTCTTCTGCCCAAGTTGAAGTATGCCAGGATCCCAGAATGCCGCAGCCCCTCGGGACTCAGGAAGAGTGGGGACAGTGGGGTGCAGCAGGGTTGGACGTGGCACCTCGTCCCCTAGGGACATCAGGAAGAGTGAGTGCTACAGCCTCCGAATGTCCAGCAGCTGCAGTGCCTCTACCTGGCCCAGCTCTGCTTCTGCCGGCAGTGGCACAAGGGGCACGCACCACCTGAGCTCTGGAGAAAAATGGATCAGGCCCCACAGAATTCAGGCGGTGCCTGGCTGGTGGCAGGGCAGGGCAGTGGTCACCACCCGAGGTCCAGAGGAAAACTGATTAGGCCCCTTTGAACTCAAAGCAAGCTAGCTCCAATACAGCATCCCTGGAGCTCTCTAGTCTCACTGACACTGGCATAGTGACTCTTCCCTGAGAGGGTGGCTGCCAGGCTTCCCTGCTCTTAGCACGGAGTTGCTGTAAGTTGATGAGCCCAAAGAGCCCCAGGGAAGCGGCTTGCTACTGTAGAGCTGTGGCGGCTCTGCACTCAGAACAGGACCAGATCAGAAACCCCATAGAAGCTGCTTCCTGTGAGTCTCTCTGGCCATTGCAAGTGACGCAGTGGTGGGCCCACTCTGTCCAGTAGGAGCAAAGAGCTGATCCCGATCTGGTCCTTTCTTCCAATGGCCACAGACTTCCATTCCTCATTACGTGAGCAGGCAGAAGCAATGGGGAGCTGCTCATGCTGCTTCTGCTGCACCTGCCTTCTGTTCGGGAGAAGGAGTTGCAGACTTCGGTCCTTGGCCCCATAGTCCTGGGCAGCTGGGGAGGCCCTCTGGTAGGGCTGGGGGCCCAGACCTTGTGAAGGAGTCCAGGTCCCAGCATTCACACTGCTGTCTTCTCATTTCTCCTGCCTCTGTATCCAGCAAGGGGAAAGAACAGCAGCACCATCATCCCTGAGGGCTCCAGAGCAACATGAAAGCAGGGGTCTAGGCAGACTCCACCCTGATAAGCTATGAAAACAGCACTCATTGTCCATGCAGAGCTCTGGCAGGAGCCGGTGCTAACCACGCAGTGAGACATGCATGGTTCATGCATGGGACAGCAAAAGTGGAAGGGCTTCCTCTGTTCCTGGTTACACTAGTTAGTGGATCTCTAAGGAAGCTTATATTAGAAGCATAAGTTAGGAGTTCACCTGTGCAACCCTAATTAAAGAAATAATGGCCACAAGCTAGCAGAGAGCAGATTTAGACTAGACATTAGGAACTGGACTTCTTCACAGTTAGAGTGGCCAAGGTCTGGACCGGGCTCCCAAGGGAGGTGGTGCTCTCCCCTACCCTGGGGGTCTTCAAGAGGAGGTTGGATAGGCATCTAGCTGGGGTCAGCACCCTCTAGACATTTCAGGTCTAGCCCAGAGATCCCTGCAAGACCCCCTCAGTGCTGGGCTACGTCTCTCCAATGCCACCTCAGTAGATGAGATGGTTTCTCCATTGCAGAAGGACCGCAGCATGGGAAGTGCTGATGGCCAGTGGTTCATGAGTTGACAGCATCCTCTAAATATTGTGGGTGCCTCCCAGGGATCCCTGCAAGGCCCTTCAGTGTGGGGCCATGTCTTTCCAATGCCATCTACCCAGGTGGTTTCCCCAATGCAAGTGGACTGCAGCATGGGAGGTGCTGATGTCTGCACATGATGATCTTCCAGGTCCCTGGGGAAATTACAACAGCAAATACCAGGCTACATAGTTATGACAAGGCCTAACTCAAGCTCTTCACCCCACCTACAGACCCCCAGCTCCCACAGGAGGAAATCCAAGCCCAGAGACTTTCCCTTCAGACCCCATGGGGAACCCCCAAAGCCAGGTGAAGCACAGAGATGCCTGCTTAAATGCCACACTGCCAGCTGCTGGGCTAAGAAAAATGCCTGGAGGCCAGGACCTGTTTTTGGAAAGAGGTGGAGATATCAAGGCTGAAGAAAGGCAATGTGATGAGGTGGTGTAGGTGATAGACTACTAATCTATTGTGCTCTGAACCTGTGGTTTCAAATCCCACTTTTGTCTGAGTCTTTTGCTCAGTATCTGGTACCCATGTTCCCTGCCCCTGATGTTCTTGGCACCCCAGGGGACGGAGGGGCCTGTACAGGGTCCATCCAAGTAGGGGCGTAAGTTAGAGTTTGCAGACAGCTAGAATGTCCTCTGCCTGGAGGTTTCCAGGAAGCAGGATGCTCTCAGTGCCCTGGCGGAAGAAGTGCCTTGCCAAGAAATCCCTGAGGAGAGGGATGATGCTGTCAGTGCCCCGATGTCCAGAGCTAAGCACCGCTGTGAGCAGGATTCAAACCTGCACGGGGAGTTCTAATCGGCTTTCAAAGCCAATGCCTTCACCACTCAGCCATGGTGCAAAGTATTTGTAGGAGAAGACAGAGCAGAGGCCACTATGTTAGGCTTCAGGGCTGCCCTGGTGGCGATGTGGTAGGCAGGCACCTGGCCCATAATCACATCGGGTCCTGGGCAGCTCCGGACACAACCCTGCTGCATTGTCAGGACTCCCAGACACATGCTGGTCCCAGCCCCAGGGCAAAGGGGAGGGATTTGAAGTTGGTTTGCTAGTGTTTGCTTTGAAACAGCTCCTTATCCCCGCCAGCCTTGGCTCCGCTGCCCTGAAAGCAGACCCTGCAGCTGTAGCCAGGGTCCCTGCCAGCCCTAGGTACCCAACCTGCTGGGGTGTAGAAGAAAATTGAGGTCCCCATAGCCATCAAAAGGGTGGGCCTAGACTAGCGCTAATCCACAAGCAAATGGGGAAGAGCTGCAAGAGCCAAAGGGGGAAAGCATTAACTGCACAAAACGGCCCGTAGGTTTGGAGCCAGGTGTGAGAAAGCGTAAGACGAGGTTCTTCTCTCACCTGGTGGGTAAAAGCCCGCCGGTGATCCAAGCGTTCTGGCCAATCCTACCAGCCCCAGGTGTTGTGGGCTTTGAACCTTCCTCCTGTGGGGGAAACTCAGAAGAGTTACAATTCTACGCTTGTGAGATGCAGCCCCCCTCCCCCAGTTTTTTTCTAAACCTAGCCTAGTAGTTCATGAGTCACCAGCATCCTCTAGACATTTCAGGTTCCTCCCAGGGATCCCTGCAAGTCCCCTGAATATGGGGCTATGTCTTTTTGATGCCGTCTGGAGGTTGTTTCCCAATTGCAGGTGGACCGCAGCGTGGGAGGTGCTGATGACTGTACGTGATGTTCTTCCAGGTCCCTGGAGAAATTACAGCAGGAAACACCAGGCTCCATTGGTATGACAAGGCCCTACCCAAGCTCTGCTCCCCACCTAGAGACTGTCCCCTCTGGTGGAAAGCCAAGCCCGGAGACTCTGGCTGCAGGGCATCCCAAAGCCGGGTAAACCTGTGAGGTGCAGAGATGGCTGCTAAAATGCCACACTGCCAGCTGCTGGGCCAGGAAAAAAGATAGGGAAGGGGTTCTGTTTGCTGGGAAGGGGTCAAGATATTAAGGCGAGAGGAGACAAGGTGGTCGAGTGGTGAAGGTGATGGTAATCACTTGCTAGTCCACTGTACTCTGCACGTGTGGTTTTGAATCCCACCCTTGTTGGAGTCTTTTGCTCAGTGCCTGGCGCCCAGGTGCCTCAGGGGAAAGAGGGGACTGTATACCATCTGTCCCAGTACCAGTACAGGATGGAGTTTGCAGAGGGCTAACATATCCTTGCCCAGAGATTTCCAGGAGAGGGAGGGTGCTCTCCATGCCTCAGCCTTCATCTCCAGAGCCCTAAAACAAAGCACCGCTGTGAGCAGGATTCGAACCTGCGTGAGGAGCCCCCATTGGATTTCAAGTCCAACGCCTTCACCACTCGGCCACCACAGCAAGGGTGAAAAAAAGAGCCCCTAAGAGAAGGCAGAACATAGGCCTCCATGTCAGGCTCCAGGATTGCCCTGGTGGAGATTGGGCAGGTAGTTAGGCCCTTTGGGTCCTGGGCAGCGCTAGACAGACATGAACCTGCCGCATTGTCAGGGCTCCCAGACACATGCTGGGCCCAACCCCAGGGCAAAGCAAGGGCGGTGTGGGGCGAGGATTTGGGGTTTGTTTGCAAACAGTTGTCTTGAAACAGCTTCTTATCTCCACCAGCCTTAGCTTGGCTGCCCTGAAACCAGAGCTTGCATCTATAGCCAGGGACCCTGCCAGCCCCATGTGCCCTCTCTGCTGGGGTGTAAAAGAAAATTTCCATCAGAAGGGTGGGCCTGGAATAGCAGTGGTCCACCAGCCAACAGAGAGGAGACGCAAGACCCAAAATGGGAATTAGCCATGCAAAACTGCCCATAGGATTGGAGCCAGGCATGAGAAAGGGCAGAACTGGTTTCTTCTCCGCTCACCCTGCCCATGAATTCAAGACCTCTGGCTAATCCCTGGAGGCCAGACTTTTCAGGGCCCGGCCCAGGGATCCCTGCAAGTCCCCTGAGCGTGGGGCCATGTCTGTCCGATGCCATCCCTGTAGATTAAGTGGTTTCCCCATTGCAGGTAGACCACAGTGTGGGAGGTACTGACAACTGCACATGATGATCTCCCAGTTCCCCAGGGACATTAAAACAGCAAAGACCAAGCTACATAGGTATGATAAGGCCCAACCCAAGGTCTGTATCCCACCTAGAGACCTGCCCCCCCAACGCCCACAGAAGGAAACCCAAACCCAGAAACTCTCCCTGCAGGCCTTACAGGGAATCCCAAAGTTGGGTGAAGTTGAGAAGCGCAGCAATGGCTCCTAAAATCCATGCTGCCAGCTGCTAGACTAAGAAAAATGCCCAGGCAGCAGGTTATAAGGGTGTCGGTTGTAGCTGTGTTGGTCTAAGGACATAGGCAGACGGGGTTCTTTGGGTGAGTCTGATATCTTTTATTAGACCAACTTAAATAGTTGGAAAACAATTATTAAGCAAGCTTTTGGGTTAAAAAATCCTTCATCAGGCTTAGAAACTTCCTTAGCCTGATGAAGGGTTTTTGAACCCGAAAGCTTGCTTAATAATTGCTTTCTAACTATTTAAGCTGGTCTAACAAAAGATATCAGAGTCACCCAAAGAACCTTGTCAGGCAGCAAGTTCTGTTTCCTGGAAAGAAGCAGATATATCTTTCTCATGAAGGGACAAGGTGGCTGAGTGGTAAAGGCCCTACACTGCTGCTCCATTATGCTTTGCACATGTGGGTTTGAATCCCACCCCTGTTGGAGCCTTTTGCCCAGTGCCTGGCACCCATGTTCCCTGCCCCGATGTTCTCAGTGCCCCTACCCTTAGGGATTCCCCGCAGACTCACAGAGAAACCAACTCCCTAGTCTGTTTTATGGAGATATGGGCCATACCAGATTTGCTCATGTACAACCTCCAACCTGCTTTTCTCCTCAGAGGTGGGGTGGGGGCACCTTCAGCGAGCTCTAGCATATTTGCTCATGTACGACCCCCCCCCCCAGTAAGCACCCCCCCAATTGAGGTGTGTTTTATGTGGGGAAGCTGATTTTTTTAGCCAAAGCTAGAAGCCCTCTGTTTCTCACCCTGCTCCTCAAGGCAGCTGCTGTGGTATTGCTCTTCAGACAGCTAAGAAAGTCAATGGACCATTAATTGCGCCCCTCCCAGATCCTCCCACATAGGATTTCCCCTCCCCGCCCCCCAGAGATCCAACCATGACCCTTACCTTGACCAGGACCACCCCCACCACTAACCTGGGGCACTCCCATGAACGACTGCTGTCTCTCATGACTGGGGCAAGACCACGGGCAACTCTACAGTCTGGAAAAGGGGGTATATCATCCCCAACAATACAACACATGCCTCTCCAGGCAAAAAGAAAACAGAAGCTTTGGGACTTCGCCAGGGACAAGCCCTGTGTTATTCAATTTACGATGGAAGCTAAAAATCTAACTTCATTGGCATGCACATTCAATTTGTTAGAACAGCTATCATGCATTTAAAAAAACCCCACAACGAAGCAGCCAAAAAATAATCCAAAGCTGCTGTTTCTTTAGACCTGTCGTCATTCGAATTGGATGCCTGGACGCCTGTTTCAGAAGCACAAAAGACAACCCTGCAGTCTGAAGCATCTGGGCAGCGCCTCCCACTGCTGTACTGAAAGCTGGTCCCCTGGCTGAGTTAACGTCCCGCTTCATTCATGTTTCCACCTCCTAATTAATGGTTTCAGCTCAAGTTAAAAACAATCTGCAAGGTTGTGAAATAGGAGCAACATGACCAGGAGCAGCCAGCAGAGCTGCAGGCGAAAGAATAGCTTCCTTTGTGGAACATTAAACCATTTTAAAAAAGGAGAGTTGTTCACATCTAAGGAGTTTAGCAGGAATTGGGGAGATTGCAATGAGCCATGAAGTCTAGCAACTCCCTCGCTTATGCCTGGATAGAAATGCCCCTGCTACTGCCAGCTTCTAGACTTAGAAAGTTTTAAATGAATTTAGATGTTTCTAAACTCAATTATAGATTTTAGAAGCTGAGTTGGTCTATAAACTGGGTTTTTTTTTAAAGCCACCTTGTTGAGGGAAAACTCTGAAGGCTGGGAAGAGAAGAGCAGGCCAAGGAAGGCTGTGTCCAAAGGTGAGGAAGAACAGAGATAAGAATCTTGCTCCCAGCAGTGTAATTTTTACTACAATGTGAAACCCAGCTCATTGGCACTGTCCATGTGCACATTGGTCCAGTCCTATTATTTTCAGTGAAACAAATACATTGCAATAAATCCAATTTTTTGGAATATTAAGAATCAGGAACCTAGAAACATAAGGAGAGGCTGGAGGGATATTTGGAGACTTGGGTCATTCAGGAAGATCCATCTCCATACTAGCCTCGCGCATCTCTCATGTGCCCCTGGCCAGGACTGGCATCGGAGGCAGCCAGAAAGACATTGGGACTGGCATTTTCTTTTGCAAACATCTAAAGTCCAAGAAAAGCCCGGGCCAGGCTGTGGACCTGCTCTTGCCTTGTTCCTCAGCAGCTGACCTGCAAGGGGAGCTGTGACCTGGGACCAGTGCAGACACAAGGCCAGTGGCCAAAGCCATGGGTGAGGCCCAGGGTCCATCATACCCCATGCCCTGTCTCCAGCAGTGCCAGGAACAGATGCCTCACAGTAGGAGTGGCCGATGCGTGACATGCATGCTGCAAGAAGCAACGGGCTGCCTTGGTGAGTGGCACGTGGCAGGCTGGAGAGAAAGCAGAGGAGATGGGGCATGGGATACAGGGAAGGAAGCAGAAAGCAGACAGGGCAGGGGGCACAGGGAAGGAAGCAAGACCCTCATGGGTTGAGTTGGAGTTGGTCCTACCAAGGCATGGAGGTAAGGCCTCCATCCTATGGGGATGGTTTCCACCCCTCCCCAGACCCTCTGCCTGCCCACTGGTGGCCCAGGCCTGAGGCCTCCTAGGCTTGGCTCCTTCCCAACCAGCAGCCCCTGGAGCAGCCTGCTCAACTTCTCCCTTACTTCGGCTCCAAGCAGAGCCACATCTGCAGCATGCTCACCTTCCCCCTGTTCCTGCTTAACCAAAGCTGAAACCCTAGCTGCTGCTGAAGATGCATTTTTGTGGTGGGGGAATCTAGGATTCTGAGAAGGAGCAATGGGTCAGTGAAATAGAGGTGGGGAGCAGCCAGCAACAAAGCCTGAAAAGAGACCAGCATGATTTGTGGAACATCAGAAAAAGGAAAGATGAGCTTTACCAGCTGCAAAATGAAGGACAATAGGCCATTAACTCCCTCAGCTGCCTGAAGTGTCATATCACAGCTGCTACACTGCACAGCAGCAAGCAAACCAGGGTTTTTTCCTCCCCAATCCCTGGGAGAAAAAAATCTGCTTTCCTTCTTAATACATACACGCCAGGGCTGATTTTTGTGTTGTATGCAAGGAAATACAGTAATAAGCTCAGGAGTGAGAGCTGAAACCTAGTCTATGCCTCAGGAGGAGAACCAGGCCCCCATCCCACCGTGGGAGGCTCCCAGACTCGGCCCTCCATCTCAGAAGGCCCCAGGGGACAGCACTGGTGCCCTCCAGAGCCTCTTTCCTGGCTGACTCCCTCCACCGGCCCATGCTGAGACCTGCTGAACTTTCCTCCCTTGTCTCGTTTGGTATTTACGGTTCCAGCTAAGCAGGCACGTGACCCTTTCTGGAAACCTCAGGACACACGTCCTGGGACATTGCTACAAACCAACAGCCTGGAGGGCAGCACTGAGTGCTGTGATACAGGTGTTGGGGGGAGGCCTGGTGGACCATGGGTCAGGAGAAAAGATGCAACCCTGGCCAGCAACACGGAGACCACAACCAGCTGGCTCGAGGTCCTGGTAGGACCCCAGTATCAGCCTGTTTTCAGCTCTCCCAGCAGCCATATGGTACCAGGAAGAAATTTGCTGTCCTCCTATTGCTACAGGGCCCCTGCGGGGACGCAGGAGCCTGCACCTCCACTCAAGGGCCATCCTGATGCTGCAATGGGGTCAGGAAGGAATTTGCCCATTCAGACTTGCTCGGTTCCCTGAAGCAGGAACACAGCCTTGGCCTGGGGTCGCTGAAGCACATTTCAACAGGGCTTGCAGAAGCAGGGCCCGAAAGACCCCCCAGCGTCCCCAAGGGCAGGGGCTTTTGGGATTGCAGGGCAACGGACCTGGGAGTTGGGCAACAGGGCGTTGCGTCATTTCGGGGCTAGGTGAGACGAGGATGTCCCTGGGATGTTTGGACAGGGAGGGGAGCAGGGGACTGGATTAGACCAGGGCTGGCCACGAGCAACAGGCCGGGGAGGTTAGCTGCGGGGAAGGGAGGAATCTCCCAGGATGCAAAGGGGCAGAGGGAAACAGGAAACAGAGCTGGATGTCTCTTGCCGGAGCTGCGGAGCAAGGCAGGAGCAGGTGCCCTCCAGCCTGAAAACACACTATTTTCTACCTCTTGTGTCTTCCACCTCCACTCTCAGCACCTCATTTTGCATATATTTACATAGCAGAGGTTTCTGGGGCAGGAGTGTCACAGGTGCTGGTGGTGTTCACCACACGGCATGCAAGGATGTTCTCCAAGGTTAGATTGTATTCTTATGGCACACAGTCCCTTTTTAGGGCTAGGGGGAAAGTGGGTGATGCCCCTAGGACAAGCCACTAGGGAAGGAGAAGGAAGGGCCAAGCCTCCAGCAGCCAGGGCACGTAGAGGCAGCAAGAAGGGGCTCATGGTCCCTGGTGGCAGGGCCGTCCTGTAGCAGCTTTGAGGGACAGTGGCCCTGGCTACAGCAATGGGAACTGATGGTGACACAATTGACCATAGCCATGGCAGGCCATGGGTGTGATGGACAGTGCTGCAGGGAGCCCTGGAGACAGCAGCACGGGGTGGTAGGAAGTAGGCTACAGCCATGGCCATTGCAACAGATCTCAGGCCCTGGCCCCGATGGCAGGCTAGCAGGATCTGACCCCAGCAGCCACCAGCTGGTGGCAAGCCATAGTAGACCTTGGACATAATGGATGGCATCAGGCCAGTTGAACAGTGGGGCCTGGCTACGTCACTCAGACCAGTGGTACCAAGACCCCATCCCGCAGCAGCTGCAATAGATGGCGGGTCCTGACAGCACAGCAGTGGTCGCTGGGGGCACAGCTGCACCTGCCAGCTGTCACCCAGCAGCTGAGCACAAGCCACTCAGATGAGCCCTCCTAGCCAGCACTCAGCCCTTCTACTGATGGAGCTGGCACAAGGCCTCAGGGTTTGCCAGTCACAACTCTGAGCTGGTTTTCCTTGAGGTTGTGGATGTGTCCTAGTTTCCTCTTGTAGCCTACAGCCTGCACTGGGGGGATATGCTCACTTCACAGGCCCAAAAGTCAGCGCCTGGTCTTGCACACTTCAGCCCTCACTTGGCAAAAAGCTGGCTATGGTGCTGTCGCCACGTTGTTTCCAATGTGGCAGCTAGGTCCCCTCCC
Organism: Caiman crocodilus; assembly: GCA_030014935.1. Lineage (NCBI taxonomy): Eukaryota > Metazoa > Chordata > Crocodylia > Alligatoridae > Caiman > Caiman crocodilus. The sequence goes on from JAGPOW010000967.1 coordinate 22,505, forward strand.
TCAGTCCTATCACGATGCCCGTTTTGGGTCTCTACCCTCTCGCCCTGCTACAAGGTGGCTGATCCAGCCAATGCCAATTCCACAAGCTCAACAACACCTGTTCTGGTCAGTACCCCAGACTGCGATCGCAAGACTCATTCCAACTTGAACAGGGGGATCGGGTATAGGGGTGGGTCCTTTGGGTGCAGGAAAGCAGACACTGATTGTCCTGAGGGGGGACCGGGACACCCCTCCCGTTGGAGGAACGTATACCCCCTCGGAAATCGCTGCTAGGCCGAGGGTGAGGGTTGACCTAGTGGAAGGGCTTCTGGAAGGGCTGGATGTCTTTAA
>JAGPOW010000967.1:38361-49283 GCA_030014935.1 Caiman crocodilus
TATATATATATAAGGTCTGTGCATGTCTGTGCCTGTGTGCTGCTGCCAGGACCCAGGCACAAACCTGCGACCTCCCCACGCGCAGCGTCAAGGCACAGAACTGTGCATGTGTGCTCACACACTGCTGGTGGCTGCCCTGCACATCTGGGGCCAGGCCTCAGCAGTCAACATGTTCCACTGGGGTTGGGCCTGGCATTGGGGTAGCATAAACAGCAGGACAGCAGCAGCAGTGGGAACAGTGGCAGCAATGAGGACAGTGTCAGCCATGACTTGGAGAGCGATGAGCGGGCCCCCACGTGGCAGCTCATCATGGAGCAGCCACGTGTGTGGGTGCAGCCGCACAGCATGGAGTAGTGGGACTGCAGTGTATGTGTCGATCTACTATATCTGTATGTACGTGCTCGCGTGTGTACCTACCTCCACACCCACACAATCTGTAACTACATCTGTGTGCAGGAGGGTGCCCACAACCCCACACAGGTGGGTGTCTCTTAGGCAGGGACACAGGCCAGGGCTCCGGTTGGGGGGCTGGTGCCCAGGGGCTGAGCTGAAGACTTGCATCCAGGGCACCACATCCCTGCTCTGGGGTCTGTGGCCCACCCAGGGATGCTGCCAATCTCCAGAGCCACCTTGCACAGGGCTCGTGGGCTGTGCCCAGCTCCAGCAGCACCAACCCTCCCCAGGGAAGCCAAGCGTCCTTACAGCTGCATAGCAGAGGCAGGGGTTGGCAGTGCCGGCCCAGGGCAGTGAAACTTTATTGCCTGTCTCCAGGCCAGGCTGCAGCTTTGTACAAAACAGCGTCCAAAATAAATACCAAGGGGACACGGCTGAGTCCATGTGCCCGTGCTCCACCTGTCCGGGCACGAATGGCCTGTGCCCATGCACGTGACCGTAGTCTCTGGGGATTCGGCCGGCCACCAAGGGGTTGGCACCCATGGGCACATCCGTGGTCCAGTGCCTCTGTAGTGCACCTGTGGTCCATGTGGGCTCATCCAGCGCCTGTGTGCATGTCTGTGCATATCCGTGGGTGGCGCAGGCTCACCAGCATTCATGGAGGCCGCAGGGGAGGACTGGTGCCTGTGGGCATGTCCGTGGGGTCACCCAGTGCTCATGTGCATGTCCATTTAGCATGTCCAAGGCCCACGCAGGCTCATCCGGCACCTGTGCATGTGTCCATGTAGCATGTCCGTGGCCCATGTGGACTCAACCAGTGTTCGTGGAGGCCATGGCAGGGGGGCCAGCACCAGTGCCTGCCTCCTCCTCCTCCATGGCAGCATCAGGGGGCACAGCACCCTCATCCATGGGCTCCAGCAGCCCACTCAGCTCCAGGTCATGGATCTCAGCATCATATGGTGGTGGGTCCTTGGCAGGTGCATTGCTGCCACAGTCAATGCAGGCCTGTGAGGGGGGTACAAACAGGGCATCAGGGGGGCCTGGATGCCAGAGTTCTCCCCCTGCTGTGGAGGGAGAGTGGCACCTGTGGGGGGAGAGTGGAGAGCCCAGATGCCTGGGTTTTGCAGGAGGGCAATGAAGTATGGGGGCTGAGGGATTAGATCCCGGACGCCTGGTTTCTCTTCCCCACTCTGGGAGGGCGGTAGTATCTTGGGGGTTTGGAGCTCCAGGAGCTGGGAGCCCAGACACCTGGGTTCTCTCCAGCTCTGGGAGGGCGGGGGTGACAGGGGGTAATGCCTGGGGTCCCTCCAGCTTGGTGGTGCTCACCGAGACGTTGATGGCACGCGGCAGCAGCCCCTTGGCCACCCAGGTGTGCACCTCAGCCAGCTCCTTGCGCTGCTCCTCTGTGAAGCGTGGCTGCTGCTTCTGCATCTGCTTCAGCTTCTCCCGGTCCTGCTGCAGCACAGCCTCCAGGCTCCTGTGGGCCCCACACGTCACCTGGTGCCACCACAATGGACACTCCTGCCCAGCCTCCAGGTTCCTGTGGGCCCCTGCCTCACCCCTGCCCCAAGGCAAAGAGGCCCCCTGGCTCTACCCAGGACAGACGTGCCCCCAAGCCCTGGTGCCCTCCATGTGCCCCATGCCCACAGGCACCCACCGGCCAGGCAGCTGGTAGGTCATCATGACTTTGTCATCCGTGTTGGCCATAAGCAGCCAGATGGGGTCTTGCAGCACATACTTCATGAGGTGCTCATTGGCCCCAGCCCCTGCTCCTGGCGGCTGCTTGGCCAAGTCAGTCTCCGAGGAGTCCACACTGCCAAAATACTTGCTGGTGTGGCTGCTCTTGCTGCTGGCTGTGGAGGGGGATACAGGGGTGAGCACTGGAGCTGGCACCAGTCACATGTCCCTCCCAGCCCCAAGGTCTCACATCTGGCCTGGCCTATGCCCCATGAGCCAAGGAGCCATAGATGTCCTGGCTACCCATGGGGGACCCAGGCACCCCAAGCCCTGGCCGAGGAAAGAACCTGGGCATCCTGACCCCCAGCCAGGGGAGGAACCTAGGCATCCAGCCTCAGCCCCAGCCTCAGCCCCAGCCCCTGCCCACCCTGACTCACTAGTGCCGCTGGCAGAAGTGCCACTGGCTGACATGCTGCAGCCGTTGGAGCCGGAGCCTGAGGAACCAGAGCCGGAGGCAGCAGAGCCAGTGCCCGAGCGAGAGTCCTCCTGCAGCAGCAGGTCCAGCAAGTCACTGGAGCTTGACAGTGCGTCGTTGTTGGATGAGTCCTGGGCCTCGGCCTGCAGCCAGGGGGAGAGGGTATCAGTCTGAGCATGGAGCAGCCTGTCTGAGACAGCCACTGCCCTGTCCCCACCCCTCCAGACTCAGGGGAGAACCCAGGCATCTGGGCACCCCGCCACCCCTCTACTGGCACCGGGAGAGATCCCCAGTGTTCAGGCAGCACTCACCATGCAAGCCTCCTTGGGGTCACCATGTTCTCTGGGCAAGGGGGTGCCAGGGGGGGCAGTGGCAGGCGTGCCAGGTCCCGGAGTGGTACCAGGTGGGTCAGGGCGCTCGCAGGCCTTGGGCGCCTCCTCCATCTGCAGCAGGTTGAGCTGAAGCGGGGAGCTACAGCGCGAGTTGAACAGCGGTGACTCGGCCTCCGCCCGCTCAGCCTGGCTCAGCGAGTGTGGCGTGGTGGAGCGCGACACCTCTGCTGCTGGTGGCCCACCCGGGGATGCCACCGGGGTTGCTGCTGCTGCTGGGCCCCCAAAACCAAAGCCAGGGGCGCCAGCAGGGCTGTAGGCTGCAGCACCAGGGAAGTAGGCCGGGGGCAGGGCACTGGAGCCAGGCGGGAACACGTAGTTGGGCAGCACCAGTGCCAGCATGGGTGCCACCAGAGGCGTGGGGAAAGGTGGTGCAGGCAGTGGGTAGCGCGCTGCAGTGGCGGCAGCAGGCACCTCAGGCATGGGGGGCCGTGTGGGGAAGACGGGCATTGGGTAGGTGGGCACCATGGGGAAGGGCAGGGGGGGCAGGCTGGCCTGCGAGGCGGCTGAGGGTGGCCAGGAGGGAGGTGCGGGGGCAGCGCCTGGGGCAGGCGTGGTGGCGGTAGTCAGCGGCGAGCTGGTACTGTCTGACAACCGGTTCTGCTTTGCGCGCTTGGCCTTAGACTTGCCGCTGCGCCCGCGCCGGCCTGGTCCGCGGGGGGGCTGCCGAGGGCCTTGGGAACCTGTGGTGGGGAGGGGCACAGGTTAGCTGACAGCCCGGTGGGGGAGAGGGATGGTCCCACACTTTTTCTGGGCTCCAGCACTGCCCCCTGACTTCATTCAACTTCCACAGCCCCTCTCCATGCCCCAGCACCACCCCCTGGGCCCACTCTCATCCACCTGCATGGGCACCAGGTGTCTCGGGCCGGCCCGGCCCCGACGGGGTGTCGAAGACACGGAGTTGGCTGAGGCTGTGGAAGCGGGTGAGGAAGGCCTGCTCCTCCTTCTGCGTGTGCACAGACAGCACCTCCTTGGTGAGCCCCACAGGCCGGTACTGCTCACGGTCCGTGGCAGGCGCTGCACTGGGCATCGGGGGGGCTGGCGGTGTCGCACTCAGTGCCTCCTCCATCATCACAATGTCTGCACAGGGAAGGCCAGGTCAGCGGGGGCTTCGAGGTGGGCCCCCCAGGAGGGGCCACAACCCGGGGTGCATGGAGAGCAAGGGGCAAAGCAGGAGACAGAACCCAGGAGTCCCCGACCCCCTGCCTCCACCCCCAGCTTGGACCCACTCTGGCCCACTCCCCTCCTGGAGCTGGGAGAGAACCCAGGCATCCAGGCTCCCACCCCGCCCCCAGAACTGGGGCACAGGAGTCCTGGCCAGCTGTGTGGCTCCCCACAGTGCTGGGCTCAGGACAGCGTCAGGGGCAAATGTAGTCCAGGAGGCAAGCAGGAGAGGCAGGGTGGGTGGCAAAAGTGTCCGCAGCAGGTCCCTGGCCCAGTGGCTGTGAGGGCAGGGGGGGCCCTGGGGGTCCTGGCACCGGCGGGATCCATGGGGATCCAGCCGAGCGGGCAGCCCCGGACACCCCCCCTCCCCATGCCCTCGCCCCCCACCCCTACCCGACTCCGGGGGCTTCTTGTCTCCCACATGGACGATGGTGCTGCTGAAGCTGCACTGGCTGGTGATGGAAACCACGCTCTCCGCCTTGCTGGGGGGCAGCACCAGCGGGGCCAGCGGGGGCCCCACCACAGCCGCCGGCCCGGGATCCTCCTCGCGCTTGGCCTGGCCGCCCACCGCCTCCTCTGCTGCATCTGCTCCGGGAGACAATGAAGTTAGTGGCAGCCCACAGCTTCCACCCCTGCGCCGGGCATGGATGTAGGGGACAGCGGAGAAAGACGGCTCTAGCGTGGACATAGGGGACAGTGGGGTACAGCAACTCTGGCACAGACATGGGGGATGCTGGGAGTGTCCGGAGGGCAGTGAGGAGGAGCCTGGGAGCTTGTGGGGCTGCCTGCTCAGCTCAGCTGGGCCCTGGGGGGGGATGCGGGGAGGACAGGGTGGTGGTACCTTTGCCAGGCACCTCTTTGGCAACTGCCTTCTGCTTGTCATCATCGGAGGTGGAGGAGGTAGTGTAGGATGAGCCGCACTTGCGCTTCACGCGACTCGGCAGGTTGCAGCTCTCTAGGTACCTGTGGGGCCCGGACCCGGTGAGGAGGGGGTCACACCATGACCCAGCCCTGAGGCAGTCGCCCCGGAGGACACGACGGCCAGGAGAAGGGCCCTGTATCACCACCGAGGGGCCCACACTGTGCCCGGCCCCACTCACCTGATGATGCCGTCCAGGCAGTTGATCTGTTGGTAGGAATAGTTGGACGGCTCCTTCCGCACCGAGCCCTCGGAGGTGGGGGTACACACCAGGCCCCGCTCAGGTTCCCGCAGTGCTTCCTGGCCCAGGACCCCACGCTCCAGGGCCACGTCCAGGCCTGCAGCACAGGGCAGGGGGCAGGGTTCAGAGCTGGGGCCATGGCGCCTGAGTCTGCCGCCCTTGTGTTGCTGTGGCATCCCCGGGCACTCACCAGTGCGGGGCGCCTTGGCGGCCTGCGGCTTGGTCCGTGACTCGATGAAAACCTGCTGGCCCTTGTTTTTTACCATGTGCACATCCTTGCAGATTTGCTGGAAGGTCATCTGGAAAGGGGAGCAAGGGTCAGAGCTGGACTGAGGTGGGGCCCACATATCCTCACTCCAGCCCCCTGCTCTCCCCCACCCACTGAGGTAGAACCCAGGCATCCCAGCCCACGGTGCTCTGTGATACCTGATACCCCTTCCCCAACTAAGAACGAACCCAGGCATCCCGGCCTGCAGTGCCCTATGATACCTAATGTCCCCCTCCCCAGTTGGCAGAGAGCCCAGGCATTCTGGCTCTGCTGTGCCTGGTCCGCCCGCTCCCCAGTGCTCACCGGCTGCAGGGCCTGGGCCTCATCAGCTGGGAGCCCGTTGCTGTCGCTGGATGAGGCAACACTCAGGAACTGCTCGTGGGACCCATTGCTCCCGAGGCTGCAGAGGCCCAGGGAGCCAGTGCTGTGCACGGGCTATGGGGAAGCAAGCGGTGGTGGGTCAGAGCCTGGTGCAGCAGCAGCAGCAGGGGACAGCAGCGGGGTGCCAGAGATGGGGGTCTCACCTGAAGCAACAGGCGATGGATCTGTTCTGACAGCTCCTGGATGTCAGGCTCCAGTGGCCGCAGCTTCTGGGTCTTGGGGGCCATGAAGACATCCTCGTTCAGAGGGCCCCTGCGCGGTGGGAAAGGGGCATCAGCATGGGGGCCTAGCACCACTGCAGCCCTCCCCGCCCCCGTCCATGCACCCCCCCTACTCACGTGCGGACTTTGTGGCGGCCCATGATGAAGGAGACCTTGCGGCTCCAGGGGTTGACAAAGCTGGACCAGGAGGTGTCAATGGTGACGTACTCTCCGTGGCGTGTGTGGAAGCGCAGTGGGGAGTGGTCGAAGGGCTGCCCACCGTACTGCACGACTGTGGGGAGGGGACATGGGTTAGTATGCGCCTGTGCCTGCCCTGCTGCACGAGGGCACGCAGGTGAGCACATGCACACCTGTGCATGCACACCCCTACTATGTGGATGCAGATGCACCCAGGTTAGCACACACCATGCAAGCACCTGCACATGCACATGACTGCCGTACTGCATGGGAGGGGTGGGAACACATGGGATAGCATGCACCTGCCCTACTGCATATGCACACAGGTTAGTACATACCACACATGCACATGCTCATGCACATGCACATGTGATGTAATGCATGACTGCAGGAGGGGGACATGGGTTAGCACATATCATGCACACCTGTTATGAATAACTGCATGTGCACATGGGTTAGTATACATCACACACACACACATATACACATGCTGTAATGCACAACTGCAGAAAGGGGACATGGGTTAGCACACACCACACACGTGCACAGGTAGGCATGCCTGCAAGTGAATCGCAGGAACAAGCACACACCATACAGACGTGTGGCAGGGAAGTCAAGGTGAGCACATGTTGCACTGTTCTGGCCGTCCAGCACAGGGCAGGCATGGAGGGTTGGCACACACCCCAGGGATCAGCACACACAAGAGGGGACTCACTTTTCTTGTGGATGGCCAGCATGAGGGGCCGATCCTCAGGGTGCAGGTACCAGAGCACGGGCATCCCGATCAGGTCCTGGGGCAGGTAGCCCAGCAGAGGGGCAGCCCTGGGGCAGACAAGAGGCATCAACAGGGGCTGCCACTGTGCCCGTAGCCGGGCCCGATCCCCACCCCACCTGGCCGAGCCCTTACCTCTCATCCACATCCTGGAAAAGGCAGCTCGGAGTATGCCTGGTGGTGAATATCCGCTTGTCAGGAGGGATGCGGGGGGCTGGGGAAGAGACAGCAGCGGGGTCAAGCTGGATGCAGGCCAGACTGGGCCCCACGAGGGCGTTCTGGGGGGGAAGCCGGGGGCCAGTACCTTCATAGCCAGAGTGGATGCGCTCAGCAATGAGCAGGCAACAGGGCTGCCCCTCAGCTCCGTCAGCCTCGCGCACCTTGGCCAGGTAGGGTGTCAGGCGGAAGGGGTAGTAGCGCAGCTCCCGGGCTCGCTCGTGGCCTCCGCTGAGAAACAAATGCCTGCAATAAGACCAGAGGCCAGAAGAGACCAGACTACCAGGACTGGGCAGGGAGAGGACCCCAGCTCCCAGCCTGCCTGGCCCACCCACAGCAAACAGGGCTGGAGGCCGGGGTCCCTTGGTGGTGAGCGGCTCCTGCAGCACAGGACAGGTAACATCTTCCTCTGGGCGTGAGCGGCTGGTCCCTGCTGGACATGCAGCCCCTTGCCCCGGACTCCTACCTCCATCCCAGTGCCCCTCAGCTGCAACCGGCACTCACCTGATCCGGCAGAAGACCGACTTCTCCTGGGTGTAGTCCATGGCGGCTGCACCTGCAGGCACAGCAAGGGCAGGTTAGCAGCGTTCAAGGGAGCCCCACTAGCCTGCCCTCTCCTTTTCTCCAACTGGGGAACACCCCTCACTGCAACCGGTCAGAGAAAAGCTGTCTCCCAACCCTGCCCCCAGACTCACTGGCAGAGGTGCAGGCACTCCAGGAGGGCAGATGGTAGGGGGCAGTGGAGCCGTAGAAGATGCTGACGTCCTGTGGAGCCAGGAACTCAGCAAACGTGGCCCCCCGGAAGATGTCATGCTTGCAGCGCAGGATGGTGCCCGCCTGGTCCGAGACGTAAACGATCCGCCCTGTCACGAACGACACAGCCACCAAGAAGGTGTCCTGCGCAGGAAGTGGGGGGGTCAGTGAGGCACCAGGCATGTTCAGGGAGTCCGTGTGGGCCGGGATCGGGGCACTCACCGGGTTTTTGAGGGTATACTCCGAGGTGATGTTCTCCAGCTCCTCCATGGTGTAACTGGACATGTCCAGGGTGCAAGGCTGGCTGCCGTCCATCGCCCACTGCTGGTAGTAGTCCTGGCTGGCTGTAGCAGGGCCGGGGGGAGCTGCTCAGAGCTGGGCCAGGGGTGCCTGGCCCCTGCTGGCAGCCAGGAGGCTGCGCCCACCGCCAACCCCCGCGGACCGTGGCCCTACCTTGGACCTGCTTGACACAGGAGAGGGCATACTGCAGCGTGGCCAATGTGCCCGACTTGCCCTTGCTGCGCTTCTCCGAGGGCAGCCGGATCTTCATCTCCTTCAGCGCCTTCATCAGCTCTTTCTGTGTCTTCACACGTGCCGACTGCTCGCTGCTGCAGGGGCGCAGGAGGGGTGGGGGGCGGGCGTCAAGCTGTGCCATGGTGGGGGGGGACCTCATCTCGCCCAGGTCACCTCACTCTGCCCTGTGCCCCTCTCGGGGCTAGGAGAGAACCCAGGCATCTGGGTTCCCAGCCCCCCCTCAAACCCACTATTCCCATGACCCTCCCAGTACTGGGGACCCAACCCAAGCATCCAGGCTCCCAGCCCCCACTCTAACCCATTGTGCCCAGTCCCCTCCCAGCGCTGGGAGAAAACCCAGGCATCCAGGCTCCCAGCCCCCCACTCTAACCCAGCTCCCTCCCTGCACTGGGGATGGAACCCAGGCGACCGGGCTGGGGCGGGGGGGCTTTGCTCTGTCGCTGCCCCCCAAGGACTGGGGCTGGGGCCCACACATGCAGGTTCCAGACCTACCTGCAGCCGCTGGTGGAGGGGTTGTCCTGCTCGGAACTGGTGCTGAGCAGGCTGTAGGCAATGGAGCTGCTGGGTGGCGACGGGCTGTGCGAGTTGGTGCTGCAGGGACAAGGAGCCATTGACCTTCTGCCTCCCCCAGTACCCCCTGCGCACCCAGTGACACAGCCAGCCCAGGCCAGGGTGCCCCAGAGGAGCCAGCCCCCCCTGAGCCCCCAGCCCTGGCGCAGCCTCGTACCTCTTGTTGCTCTCAGTGGTCTCAATCAGGGCCGAATCCTTGCCATTGCCACTGCTGCTGTGGTCACTGCGCAGGGAGCTGTCGCCATGCGACTCATTGCCACTGGACCCATTGCTGTTGGCGTCCATGTCATCGTTGGCCTGGCCCCGGGGCCGCCCAGTCCCCGGCCCCGCCACTGCCACACCTCCGCCCTCAAAGGGGCCCTGGCCTGGCTCGCTGTTGCGGCTCATGTTTGACAGGCGCCCCAGGGCATTGCCACCCTGCTGGCACAGGGAGAAAGCAGGGGGGGAGATGCAGGCGGTGTCACCTCTGGGTGGGCGCAGGCGAGCCAAGAGTCTGGGGCACCTGCAAGACAGGGAGCAGGGTCAGGGCAGGGGAAACTGAGGCTGGAAGAGGTGCCCGGCTGTTCCCCATGCGGCGCTTGTACATGGAGCAGGTCCTAGGATGGCCCAACAAGTCCCCACACGGTGGGGGGAGTCTGGCAGAGAACCCAGGGGTCCTGGCTCAAACCCCCTTGGCCCCCACTCCACTGACCCCTCCCAGAAGAAAACCCAGGCGTCTCGACTCCCCTCCCTCCATGCCCACTTTAACACATGCAGCCAGAGGACCAGGCATCCGGTCCCTCCTCACGTTGTGGCACGTGCAGCCCCTTGGCCCTAAGCCAGGTGGACACCACGTGGCCAGGACCATCTGGATTATGCCCCCCTCCCCCCACCCCAGCTCCCTAATTACCCTTGAGATGGCTACTCTGAGCGCAAAGCCGGGCTATTGTTAGCTCCCTGCGCTGCCTGTGGGGCTCAGCCCTCTGCCCAGGGGTCGCCCCCCACCCCTGTCCTGCTGCCAAGAGCTCCCTGCCCCCGCCCTGCCCCTTTGACTGGCCTGGCCCGCGTCCTGCAGCCTGGGCGTGTGAAGCGAAGCAGGAAGGGGCTGGCAGGGCGCCAGGGACAGGAAAACCCTGGGGCAGCTTTTGCCAGGACCAGGACCAGAAGGAGGAGGATCAGTACCAGCACACACACGGGCATGGCCCTGCCAGTGTCTCTACAGACCGGGGGGGCAGGTCCGGCCCTGCCAACAGTGTGCACAGGGACCCTACCCACACACACGCACACGCACGCGGGGCCATTGGAGAAACGTGACTCCAGGCCCGGGCACACAGAAAGACATAGGCTCGGCGATCGGAGGGGGCCCTGTAGGCACAGACGCTGAGACGGGGGACCTTACAGGGTCTCTGCCAAATCATATGCAGAGACCAGGGGCAGTCCTGCTGGCGCATACACAAAGACAGGGGGGCCTGCCAGCAGAGACCCAGAGACCAGGGACCCTGCTGACATGCACAGACACTGGGGCAGGGGCCTGCTGGCACAAACACAAGAGCCTGGGGGGCCCTGCCAGCGTGCACACAGACACTGGGGGCCCCTGCTGACATGCACACAGACACTGGGGGCCCTGCCAGTGTGCACACAGACACTGGGGGGCCCTGCCATCAAAGACCCAGAGACTGGGGGTCCCCTGCTGACATGTCAGCAGGCTCCCCCGCCCTTGTCTGTGTACATGTACAAAGACACTGAGGACACCTGACAGGTACAGATACTGGGGGGCCCTGGCAGTGCATACA
>JAGPOW010000969.1:19136-34980 GCA_030014935.1 Caiman crocodilus
GATGTGAGTGAGTAAGCTACTCGAGATCAGGCGAGATATTTAGCTTCAGTAACTCAGATGCGTGTTCAAACGGCTACCTCAGCCACCCGGGTTTGCTCTATGGGATTCCTGTGATATTCCTCTATCATTTCTGTGACATTGCTCTACCTTTTACCCTGTTTCTGCCCTACCCCCTGTAATCAATAACGTTCTCCTTTGTGACCGGTGTGGGAGACTTATTGAGGGTGGGTCTGAATTATGCCAAGGAGGCCCCTTAGGTCTGTGGACTGAGGGAGGCTTTCCTAATTAGCCCCAGACTTGGGGAAGTGCCCCAGTGCCGGTATTGGGTCTAGGACCCATGGGACGAGCAAGCCTGTGTTTTCCAAGGTGCACAGAGCCAGGATTGAGTCCAGAGCCTGGGATGGGGCAGCGGGACCCCAGGCTAGCGGGGGTGCTCCAGGGAAGGGGTCAGCCAGACGCGAGGCACCCCAGGGAGGCGCTCAGAGCCGGGAAGATGGGCGGGCGCAGGGAGGTGGGCGGCTCAACGCTGGCGCGCCCCCACTGCCCCGCCACACACTGAACCCACCTCAGAAGGAGAAAAAGCTTCAGACTATCTGATCTGCAATTTCATGCCAATGCTCGTAGCCTTGGCCCCGTTAGCCTTAGAGACTAGTCTATCAGCACCCTTCATATAACCACCCTTCAGGTATTTAAACACTCATTAAATCCACCCTCTGGCTTCCTTCTCCAAACTAACAGCCCAGGTCTTTCAATGTTTCCTCCTCAGTCATGTTTCCTAGACATGTAATCAGTTCTGTCACTCTCCTCCTGACTCTTTCCAATCTGTCCATGGCTTTCTGGAAATGTGGTGTCCAAAACTGGACACAGGACTCTGGATGGTGGCTCACCATTGCTGAACAGAGCAGAAGAATCACTGCCCATGAGCTGCAAATGATGCTCCAGCTGACACAACCCCAGCTGAGAGAAGACCAAGATGGCAATACAAGGAGACCAGAGGGCCCCCGGAGCAGAGGGGCCATGTGGGTTATCACAAGGATGTACCTAGCTCCCCTCCTTTGGACTGTGTAAGTGAAGTTACATGGGGCACGAGTCCCAGAGACACACATTTAGTGTTCTCATCGGTCCCAGAGACCCCTCTTTTCCCCCAAGAACGGGTGAGGGCCCATGAAGGAGAGTGAATATTTATTATACCATAAACATACTGGATTGATACAAAAGCAGCATCAAATTAACAAATGCTTAATGGTCTCTCTGGTGTGCTGTGAAAAGCAAAACACAGGGATTGAATCTATTCACAATGTGTTTATTTATCTTACCCAAATGTGAGGTTCAAGGAATGCTGTGATATTGGGCGGTGGAAGTCAGAGGGCTACAATGCAATGGTAGTCTGTGCATGAATACTAATTAACTACATGCTGTTACACGAATCCCATGAGCTAGGCTGATCACTCTTAACTGAACCAGGCATCATACCATGAAACAATCCCCCTCCATCCTCTCCTCACTATATTTAATGTATATTTTACAACTGTTATACATTTTATAACAATCCATGTAAACATACAACAGCACGCTACCCTTAGTGCCCTGCATACCCCATAAAGCAGAAATGCTGCCCTGACCCTTGGTTTTCCCAGGTGCTCTTTCACCTCTTCCCCAAGGATTTGGCACTTCTCCTCCAGGCCTCCCATTTCAGAATGGAGGAGCAGCTCTGCACTGGAATACAGCTTACTGGTGTAATGAGTGTTTCCGTTCCCCTGCACCATCCTCTCCACCATCTTGACCAGCTCTCTCACCTGCGCGGCCTGCTCCGCTCCTGATGCTTTGTTGTTGAAAGCGCAGTATCGGTCTCCGCACTGTTGGATCAGGCCACGCAGGTGCCTGTTCTCCATGTAGCGCACATACTCTTTCAGGGAGCTGCCCCCTAAGTCCTCCTTTCGGGTGAAGAGGACAATCATGAACTTCATGGCCTGGCCTCCAAAAATCTCTTGCACTCGCCTTGCAGCCGCCTGGTCCTCCTCTGTGTAGCGGCCCAGCTGGGTCACCAGCACCAGGGCGTGGGGGCCCGGGGCGGAGAGCAGGAGGCAGTGAGCGATCTCTCTGGAGGTCTCTGTGCTGCAGCCGTCTAGATCGAAAATGTCCGCGGTGTCAGTGACAAGGAGACGCTTCCCATTCCAGGCTGCTTTGCCGTTCCTGCACGTCCTGGTCACGGTCTGTGCCCCCAGCTTGGACTCGAACACAATCCGGCCCAGGAGGGTGTTGCCTGTGGCACTTTTCCCTGCTCCGGTTTTGCCGACAAGGATGAACCTGAGCTCGGGCTGCTCACAGCTGTGCCAGCCTGCATAGGACAGGATTTGCAGTGTCACTTTGGGGATAATGGAGTGATACCGAGGGTAAGGGATGGCTGTCCCATGGGAAAGGCATGCCCAGGCCGCAGTCCAGCCTTATCCGGGCTTTGGGGTTCACTAAACTGTCTCCCCTCCCCATTTCTTACTGGCACTGTTACACCAGAGCCACAGCTTCTGCTGTCATTCAGGCAGAAAGTCCCTTACTATTTAAGAGGTGGCTCGGTTTGCCTTCACTGGGCCAGACCGGAGTAACAGGCTCATGGTCCCTGCCTGGGTCATTCGAGCTGGGCTCCCCTAGGTACGATGCTCTTCCTGGGGTGGTTGCAGGGCTGAGTCCAGCCTGACTGTTCTTGACTTTCCCCAAGAGCCTCCCAATTTCACGTGTCTCCCTGGGCTCCTGAATGGATGCCTCGGTCCCTGCAGACACACAAACCCTCCTGGTTCCTCTGAGCTCAGCAAGCCCCAGTCTGGGCCCAGCTGGGACTGCAGAGAACAGGCCTGTCTGGGACATCTCAGCCCAATGCCCCTTCCAAGGCTGCATCTGCGGGAGAGGACCGGCTGGGACAAGGCACAGGCAACAGAGCCTGCAGACAGGGGTAGCAGAGGGCGTCCATGATCCCAGTTCTCGGAAGATGGCCCAAACAGATGTGACACAGCCTCCCTGGTGAGACAGAGCCGCTCCCTCCTCCATCCACTGCAGGAACCAGCATCTGCACAGCCCCGGCCTCGTGCAGTGTCTGTGGTGTGTGTCATGCAGAGAGTGAACTCAACGTTTTCCTTCACTGCTGGATCCAGCACGTTTCTCCCACCCTCCCTGCCACGTTGTTGCTTCCTCCTCCCTCCATCCCAGTGTCTGGAGTCTCGACTGTTTAGAGAAGAAGGAGCATGTGGACCTTCCCCTACGTCACAGGAAACCTGTAATGAGAACTGTGGCAGAAGTAAGGGCAGATAATACCAGATTTGCTCCTTACCACAGAAGGCTTCTTCGTCTTCCATTTGGGAGTGTTTTCCTGAACTATTTGTAGAAAAACAAGGAGAGATAATTAGTCGGGATGCTTTGAAGTCAGGTGGAAGGCAAGGTAGAGTTGCAACTTATTCATAGATTCATAGATGTTAGGGTCGGAGGGGACCTCATTAGATCATCGAGTCTGACCCCCTGCATAGGCAGGAAGGAGTGCTGGGTTCAGACGACCCCAGCTAGATGCTTTACCCTGGTTGCATGCTCAGCCTTCCTGCTTCATGTCATTGTTTAAATATGGAAGGCTTCCGGCATGCAAATGCCTATTGAAGACCCAAAGAGGGCACTTCCTTGGCATTGGATGAAATCAGAGGTACTGGATACATGGAGGCCCAGGGGCCTTGCCCCCCCTTGGGAAGATGGCTGTCACCTGAAGTGCATAAAACTTTCCATGCATCCAACATCTTGTGCCCCCCCACCCCCACCCCGAAAAATAAAAGTCGACACATATGGTCGAAATGGCCCCCAGCTCAGAAGGGCCTGGATAACCGCTCTAACTGCATGGCGAAGGGTAGAAGGCAGCCGTCACCACCGCCTTGAGCTGAGCTGGATGACAGCAGCATGAATAAGGTATTTTGCAAGTAAGGTGAGAAGGGTGAGACCCAAAAAGCTATAGAAACATGTCTGCACGTATCTATTCCAGACCTGCCTAATTCTGTACTGCTAGTTTCATGCCTGGGACTGCGAATTAGTGCTGGGGACACACAGGGGAGATCAGATCTCTTCTGGCTGTCTAACTGCAACACTGACACTGGTGCCTTCTTCCGAAAAATGATATTTTAAGGTTTTTTTTCCCCCTGTTGTCAGTAAAAAAAAAAAGGCTTTTACTGCTTCAGCAAATGTGCTATATGTCTATTGTAAGTGGTATTCTTGTAGCCTTTCTGTGCAGTTCTCTCCAGTGTCCAGTCACTTTCTTTGTGGCTGTTGGGTATATTAGACCTGGCACAGACGGACCTTTTGCATTCCTGCCTGACAGGATCCATCTATGGTAGCGGCTCTCAACAGTTTTAGACTTCAGGGACTCGTCCTTCATTTTCACTGCAGTTTTGATTATGAGAAAATACTAAAGCAATTCTTTTGTTGCAACAAACTCAGAAAGACCGCGACAAGTCAGAATGCTGTTAACACGGGGGCTTCCTAGTGGAAATCCTGCACTCGCTGGAGTCGGGGGCTAAGCTCCCTTTTCTTCAACATGAAAGCTCAGGGCCAAATGAATGCACAAAACAGAGGCAGATATTTACACAGGTCAGCTCTTTTAGCTCCTTTGGCCTCAAGCAGATATGAAAATATTTCTTGCATGGGAAAAAGGGTCAGACTGAAAGAGATACAGGTCTTATCCTACATGCCAGATCTGGAGTCCTGTGTGCAGTTTTGGGCCCCCAGTACAGAAAGGATGCAAACACGTTGGAGAGAGTCCAGCAGAGGGAAATGAAACTGGTTGGGGGGCTGGGGGACAGGACTGGTGCGGAGAGACTGAAGGAAATGGGTTGGTTTAGCCTGGAGAAGAGAAGACCGAGGGGGATTGAATAGCAGCCTTCACCTCCCTGCTGGGGGGGCTGCAAAGAGGATGGAGCTGGGCTGGTCTCAGCGGGGGCAGATGGCAGGACAAGGAGCAATGGGCTCAAGCTGCATCAAAGGAAGTTGAGGTTGGATATTCAAGAAAACTTTCTCACCAGGAGGGTGGTGAAGCATTGGGACAGGTTACCCAGGGAGGTGGTGGTGTCTCCATCCTTGGAGGTGGTAGAGACCCAACTAGACAAAGCCTTGGCTGGGATGATGGAGTCGGGGCTGGTGCCGCTTGGAGCAGGGGCTGGACTAGATGTCACCTCCCAAGGTCCCTTCCAGCCCTCCTTTTCCCCAATTCCATGATTCCCCTATACTAGCACTAACGCTGCCGTCGCGGTGGGTAATCAGCTGTTGTGTGCTGCTGGGTGCAACAGGAGCAGTGACAGTGTTACCGATCAAAACAGGCTTCAGGAAACAGTGGCTACTAATCACCATCAGGTTTTTAATAATTGCACCTACTGGACTTCCACATCCGCTCTGCCGTCTACCATCTGCCTCATTCTCCTTTTCAGACATTTAGCAACTGAAAAATCCAGTCTCTCTCACTCATCTTCTCAACGAAAGCCAGGAAAAAGCTCATAGAAAATTCTTGTTTCCACAAGCTTGTTTTAAGCATGGAAGCAAATGTAATCAAATGCACAAATGAATCTAAATACCTTTGCCAGGCTTTTCTAGCTCAGAGTACAAGGCTCTGCCTTCTTCCTTCACTGTCTTCTGCAGCCTCCCAGTTCTGCACTGTCCCCTACAGACGGCCGGCACGATAATATGCCTGACGTGAACTGAAATGGTGTCTCTTCATAAAATGGTCGCAGTTTAGCTTTGTATTGAGTTTCTGTGTGGAAAGAGAAAGAAAGATGCAGCCGTTTCATTCTGTAGCAGTGTCACGTGGGCTGGAGGAGGGGAGGCAGAGAGGAGACACATGCCTTCACCAGCAAAAAACTGCCTGAGAAGCAAAGGGCCCTCAGGAAGTGTAACAAGCACTGGGGTTTTGGTTCTTCATTTTGGTTTCATGCTCAAAAGACCTTCCTCCCATTTCTGGAAGAGCTGCACATTGTCTATCATTTGGTTACCCTATACACATAGTCTGGCTTCAGCTTGTACTTGCAGTCCACGGATCGGGCACAGCTCACGAGGACGACAGGGGTCAATGCCGTAGCAAAGCCTCAGTGTGAGCAGTGTGTGCGCTAATTGGTGCTTGCACTAACCAGGTCTCCAGCGAGACCCCCAAATGCTTCTCATCTTTATGGAGACCAAAGTAAAGTGCAGGTTTTCTCCAGGATCCCTGTGCTCCCCTTGGCTCGGCAGTTCCTGAAGCGCTCGAACATCTCCCAGGGAAAAGCCAAACGAGGGAACATCGCAGCTGCGCACTAACGGACTGGGAATCACGTTTGGGAGCTTCTGATGCAGCGAAGGGTATGGACCGCTGCACTCAGCCTGGGCCTTGCTATCTTCCATCTCTCTGGTTTCCTGTTATTTCTTAGGTGGGGTGGGAGGGTTTCCATTTCCTCCCCTATGTTTACAGGCCCTTCTCTCTCTTTTAACTGTTATTTCTTCAGACTCCTGGTGCATTGATAGTCTAAAAGGAGAAGTGGATTAGACTGCTGATTTATGGCTGTTATTCATGAATGTGGGCTTCTGCTGAGGCTTTCCAACACGCTGTCAGGGTATGCATGCCCAGAGGCTGTGCCCATAGCGAAGCGTGCAAGAGACCTAGCATGGCCTGGGACCCTGGCCCACTATTTTGTTCAGGGGGGATGGAGCAGGCCTCACGGTCCAGTGCAGGGGGGGTTCAGTGAGGGAGTCCTGGGAGAAAGATTTCCTAAGCTATCACCATGCAAGGTTACACATGGAGCAAGGATACCTTGCTCTCATCCTCCTGGTCCCATGTATCTCCCCCTTTGGGCTGCCCAGGGGCCAGCTCAGCTTGTCAGTAGCTTGTTGGAGGATGACAAACACTAGCAGAGACGAGGATTTCTTTGGAGGTGTCTTACGTTGGACCAGCTGCTGAGCTGGGATAGAGTTCAACAAGCTTTTACACGTTCTTCTTCAGCTCTGCTGCTCCATGAACGGTGCATTTCCCACCCCGGGTGCAATGTGGCTCTTGGAAAGTCCTACCTGGTGCTTCAACTGCTCGTGCTGGTTCTTGCTGTTCACAATTAAGCAGCAGAGACTTCAGTTTCATGTTGAACACACTTATCTTCTGCTGCCCTTCTGCACACCCCTCCCTCCCTTCCTGTAGTATTCGGAGCAGCGCACATATCAAAGATTAGTGGCTGTTCGGTAGCAGCAGCCCAGCCCCTGTCTGTACGTGGATGGAAATTTCCACCACCACAGCTATGTTGTTTTTTTCATTTTCATACCAGTTTAATCAAGGGTTTGTGTAAAGCTGTTGTTAAAAAGAAGAAGTAAAAGGAGAAGTCAGAAGAGCCTTGTGATTTCTGTGCAAGGCAAGCTGCTTGGAGCATGAGGAGGGAACTGGAAACACCTGAGAAGCTGGAGGTGAAGCACTGATCTGATCTCCCGGCTGCAGCAGCTCCCTAAAGGTAGCATGAGGAAGGGGAGAGGGATTGTGGGGCAGAGGCAATGTATTGAACTGGCTAGAAAGCCAAAGTGGATGAAAGTACAGCTGCATAACCAGGACTGTTTTGGGTCCCCACTACAGAAATTGGGGCGAGTCCAGCTGAGGGGAATGAAAAGGGTAGGGGTCCGGGGCACAGGACTTGTGAGAAGAAGCTGAGGGAGCTGAGTGTATTGAGCCTGGAGATGGAGAAGACTGAGAGGGGATTTGATAGCAACCTTCAGCTCCCTGAAGTGGGGGGTGCAAAGAGGATGGACAATTCAGGTGGGAAGGGACCTCAGGAGGTCACGTCTAGTCCAGCCCCTGCTCCAAACTGGACCAACCCCAACTCCATCATCCCAGCCCAGGCTTTATCTAGCCAGGTCTTCAATACCTTCAAGGATGGAGATCCCAGCACCTCTCTGGGTAGCCTGTTCCAGCTCTTCACCACCCTCCTCAGAAGGAAGTTTTTCCTAATATCCAACCTGAACTTCCCTTGCTGCAGCCTGAGCCCATTGCTCCTTGTCCTGTCCTCTCCCCCCACTGAGACCAGCCCAGCTCCATCCTCTTTGCACCCCCGTGCAGGGAGGTGAAGGCTGCCATTCAATCCCCCTCGGTCTTCTCTTCTGAAGACCAAATCAGCCCATTCCCCTCATCCTCTCCTCACCAGTCCTGTCCCCCAGCCCCACAACCATTGTCATTGCCCTCCACATTCTCTCTTCAATGTGTCCACATCCTTTCTGTAGCACGGGGAGCTCAAAACTGAAAGAATTGATCGCATTTCTTTTCCAAACTTTTTTCATGGGTCACGATTTCTAGACTTCTACTAGTTTGTGTTGCTCTTTGTTGGGACCTTTACTCTTTCACCTCATCCTTCTGGAAATAAAGTGCCTGGAACTGGATGCAGTTCTTAGGAGAGTCCTCAGCTGTATTGCCAATGGATTTAATGCAAACTGTAAACATATCAAAACAGGGTACTTTTATTCTGGAAGAAATAAGACCATACAGAGACCTGCAAAATAAAGGCATACATAAATGACAATTTGGAGCAAAGAGGTAGAGGATTAAGGTATTGAACTGGCTAGAAACTCTCTTAAAAATGAAAGCACGGCTAAGGAGCAGGGAGGCTGCGAGCCAAACCCCCGATGGCTCGGGCTAGGGATGCACAAAGGGACTGCAAAGCCATTCTTCTCTCAGGCCAGCCCTTGATCAACTGCAACGAGTGTGCCATGGGAAAGGGAGATTTTGGGGGCTCACAGGAAGACGGGAACAGCTCTCAGTCCTCACTGTACTGTCCAGATCCTGTGTAACACCATTGGCTCCCATCAGCAGCAAACCCCATAAAGAGCAACCAGCACTTACTAGCAACAGCAGACGGGTGTCTGGGGACTACAATTTGTCCCCTTGGACCACCCAGTCCGTATGCTAGGCATTGCCAGTGCAGCCTCTGGTTTGTAGCCCAGCCTCAGTCTTCCCTCTCTCATGCATTTGTCTCCCTTTGGAGCACCCCAGCCTCATTGGGGTTCCCATCTTGCCCCTGCAAGGACTTTATCCACTGTTGCATGTCCAGGAAGGCATCCTCCAAGCAGCTTTGCCTCCTGTTATGTCCTCAACTCAAACCACCCCTGGACCAAAACGAGACAAGGCAGGGGGAGGGCAGCGAAGGGGAGCGGGGCAAGGAGCCAAGCTTGCACAGACAGGTCACATGCACAACTGAAGGTGCTTGTGCCACATGTAGGTAGATGTGTTAGTGAGAAGTCCCCTAGAAGGCACACAGCAGAAACGTGGGTTTATCGTGACATATGTGCATCCAAAAACCCACAGTACACCCTAGCATGACACCTTCGTGTAGATTTGGGAGGTGGATGCAGCCACAACAGAGCACATGTGAGGGCACGGCAGCCCTGGGGACCTTTTTCTTTGTATGAAACTGTTTGCTGCTCATGTGTTGAGATGTGCCAGGCATCCTAGACCATGTTATTCTCCTTTCTTCTGTGCTCACCTCTCCTTCCTGCCATCTCTCAGCATGCTACACCTTCACTTAGACCCTGGTCCTCCAGTTGCATCCATGAGCACAGACCCCTGCATCCAGGCACCACCCCAAACCGTGAAGCAGACCTACCCCCCGGCATCATATCCACACTAGCAGGTGTAATGTGGGCTTGGGCACCTAGCTTCTACACATGTGCAGTAGGCACCAGGAGGGAGATCTCCAAAGAAGCAATAGTCAGGTCAGGGTCTAATTCTCCCTGGCATTCAGTGACGGGTAGATGTCTTATTTGTGCATTCAAAATCCCCATTGTCTTCTATCCTTCAGTGAAATGCCAGGCACTTGTATAAATACACACATGCAAGAATTGCTGGGAGATCTTTGAATGTGCTTTTGAGGCCCTAAGGTGAAATTTTTTGTGGTTGGATCTTCTGTTCGCAGCTGATCTTATGCCCGCAATATAGTCTGTGCTGGCCAGCGTGGCATGACTCTGACCCATGCTACCAGTTTGGACGTCCCGTGGTGAGAAAAAGGACATCCAAACTGCTGGCATGGGTCAGAGTCATGCCACGCCGCAGTTGAGGATGAATTCAAGTGCCGCAGCCATAAACCTCCCCGTCGCTTGCACAGACACGATGCAGCACATTGGGATTGGGATTGGGATTGGCATTTAGCTGCCAGGTGCACTGACTAATTCTGCCCATTTGACAGGAGAAATCTCCATAACGTCTTTGATCTTGAGAAAGAAATGTCTGCCTATGAGTCTCTGGGACAAACAGAGTGGGTAAGTCTCAGGAACGGGCACACCCAGGAGGTCCTGAAGCTTGGCTGTTCCCTTTTGCCCCATCACCTAGTGGTTAGAGCACCTGTCCAGAATTGGGACCACCACAACTAATAGAGAGACCATTTCACATACATCCCCATGCCAGGAAAGTGCCCTCCCCACCAACCAACAGGCTCGTCGGGGTGAGGATTGCCTCCCCTGCTCTGCTGGAGCTGAACGATTGGGTGGGCAGGAGCATAATGTGCCTGTCGCCAGAAGCAGCCAGCCCCTTGCAGGGCCCTGCTGCCAGGTGAGCAAAAAGCCACGCTGCCACGCGCCCACACTCACCGGGGAAGCCGTTCAGCTCGTTTGCAGGCCCTCTGGCAATGCAGGGGTGGTGGAGGCACTGGGTCCCCGGTGAAAGGACGGAGACCGCAGGAAAGGTGTGATAGCCCGGTGGGAAGGAAGACGTGGGTCGTGCGTGGTTTTGCCTTCCTTTATCCAAGGGGCTGGATCTCTCCAATATGCGATAACAAACTCCTTTCTGTCCTCACAATGGCAGGACACTGCTAGTGCCCTCGTTCCCCTGCGTCACCTGGGGCACGTTAAAGGGCGTTCGTGATGTGTTGGGTGTTGGTAGCCACGTGCGTGGGCTGTTCGTGCAGGTTTCAGACATCTCAGATAAGAGCTTGTCGAGCGCGGTTTAGAGCAGGACGGGGCTGCCCTGAGCAGGCGGCTGGATGAGGTGTGACCTCCTGAGGTCCTTTCTCGTGCAGGTTTCCTCTGATTTTGCGTGCACAATGGGAGACATCCCATCTGCACGTACAAAACACAGCTCAGCCAGACTTATGCAGCTGTAGCACGTGCCTCTGTAGCAAACTGGAGTTCAGTCCATGTCCTGGTGCAAAAGGTGTGTGAAAACACTAGGGAAGAACATGCCGGGCAGGGCCTAACAGGGTTAGCAGCAGCCGTGCTGCGTAGCGATGGGTAGTATCGCTCTCCTTTGAAGGTGAGGAGACTGCTCGGTTTCTAAATCCACCAGCAGTTCATTGCACAGGCCACAGTTGCTCTGAAGGCTTAGGCCAGAGGAGAGGGTCACCCTGATTGCATCAAGATAGATGACTTTGCGGCGCAATAACAAACTGTCACTTTATTATCTGTGTTGCAGTAGTCAGGATCGGGGCCCCACTGTGCAGGGTGCACACACATAACAGGAAACAAGCCCTGCACCAAAGAGCCTGAGATAATTAAAGGCACAAGGCAACAAGTGAGTGACACACGGCGGGAGGGAAGGGGCAGAAGGGACGACGGTGACAACCATGCCATCGTGTCCCCGGACAGCCCAGTGAGGCATGGCTCAGAGCTTCCTCTTAAACAAAGATGTGCCTAAGTCGCACAGCATGCCCCGGCGATCCCTGTCCAAAATGAGTCTGTCGTTGTATACTCTAAGCATCAAGGACACGAATAACACTGTTTATTTCCTATATTTCAGGGCAAGATGGAAGGGAAGAAACCCAGAGCAGAAGAAGGGACTTTCAGCGGTAAGACAGGCACCTGAAGTGCCACATTATCACTGCTGTATTTTGCTCACCTGGAGGAGGGATGGTCTGGCCAGGTTTAGCGTTCGAATACCCCATAGCTGCAAAAAACCCCAGCTCCCATACAGCATGAGGATGCAACGGTGGCGTTGCAACAGCTGGCATCTGCATCCCTCGATACCCATGCAGTCGTCACATCTGCCTGTTCCAGTGATTCAAAACCAGGGCCATGCAGTCTGTGGGGGTGCCAGGAGATCCTTCTGGGGTGCCCCGGGGTCCCACACAATAGCAGCACTGTGGGGTGTTCACACACCTGCACACGCTTCCCATGGTGAGCCCAGAGCCTGCGAGCGGGAATCCACAGGGCCAAACACCTCCTGCCCTGCTCCGGTTCTCCTGAGCTCTTTGCAACAGCAGACTTGCTCTAGCCATTTTGGGGTAATTCAGAATTGTATAGCAATCCTGCTCATCGCTCCTGCCTGTGCCGAGAGGTTGTGACCATTGGGCTTGCTCCCATCCCTCAGGTGCCCACAGCAGCTCCGAGCTGAGAATCATCCTCGTCGGCAAAAGCGGCTCTGGGAAAAGTGCGACTGGAAACACCCTCCTTGGGAAGGACCAGTTCGAGTCCCGACTTGCGGCAAAGCCAGTAACCACCATGTGTGAAAAAGGGCAAGGTGAGCACAGGGGACAGAGAATCGTGGTGATCGACACCCCGGACCTGTTCAACGCCTGCACCTGCAATGCAGAAACCTACCGAGAAGTCAGGCGCTGCGTCATGCTGTCTCAGCCGGGCCCCCACGCGGTGCTGCTGGTGACCCAGCTGGGCCGTTACACTGAGGAGGACAAGGAGGCCGTGAAGTGTGTCCAGGATGTGTTTGGGATGGAAGTCCTGAGGCACACGATCATCTTATTCACCCGGAAAGAAGACTTGGGGGGTGGCACCCTGAGGGACTATGTGAAATACACAACGAACAAAGACCTCCAGGCCCTGATCCATACATGCGGAGACCGATACTGCGCCTTCAACAACAAAGCGCCCGAGGGGGAGCGGGACAAGCAGGTCACTGAGCTGATGGACAAGATCCAGAGGTTGGTCCAGGAGATGACGGATGGCTATTATTTCAACGAGATGTATTTGGAGTCCAATTTAACTGAAGAGAGAGTGAGATACCACATAAAAAGATACAAGACAACCAGGGAACAGGCTAAGCAACGCTTCTCTAAAAAATATCTGGGGATCATTTTGGCCACCGTGGCTGGCTTTCTTATTGTTGTCATTTTCCTTGTTTTAATCTCTATACGTTAATCGTGTGTCATCTCAGTTGTCCGGCCAGCATCGCCCCATCATTACTATTGTTAACCATGTTTATTGCACTAATGCTTCAGAGCCAGCCAAGCAGATGCCCGCTGTGCCTCATCACTGTAACACCTCTGTACCAAACACGATTACAGCAATAAAACATACTGCAGAATGGTTGAACTTTTCTGGGCCAGGTCCTCCCCTCCCTTCAGCTGGGTTTACAACAGCTATATCTCCTTGCAGACAAGGAGGCTGCCGCAGGGTGGAGGGTGAGGTGATAGCAGATCTCCCCGGGTCCAAAGGCGGCCGCAGCAATGAGGGGGAACAGCCGCTGTCCCTTGCCACGAGGGCAGGCATGAGAGGGGGCTTGGTCAACAGCACAGGGAATTTTCTATGATTTTCTGTGAATTCAGATGAAGTCTTAGGAAAAAAAATCCCATGTGTCAGAGCAGCAGGACAGTGGCACGAGCCGCTTGGGGAGCTGTGGAGGGTCCGTGGAGAGACTGGACAGGCACCAGCATGGGCTGGGATCGGAGCAGGGGTCCGCGTGTTTCTCCAGGGATTTGAACTGGGTGACCCTAGCTATCCGGGGTCTTCAGTGACTTAAACAGAGTAATGCAGAGTCAATAGCGACGTCAGTCGGGCCGTGTAGTAATGCATCTTCATTCGCTTCTGGGCAGTACTCCGGATTTACAGCCAGACGGCAGAAAGCAGAATTTGACCCTTTGTAGAGGGCTGTGCAATCTCTTCACTCGTCCCCTCACTTCACAACAGCTCTGCAACACCAAACCCAGCCTCACTCACTAACAAAAAGACCCCGACACTGCCAAGCCCCCACCCAGGGGAGCTGCATGGACCTCGCTGGGAACTAACGGCCCCTGGGCACTTGGCTCCTTTTGATCGGCTGATGTAGGAGTTTTGGTCTGGCTAGGCTGTGGTCGTGCTAGGCTGTAGTAAAGCAAAAGCAGTGCAAAGGCCCTTGGAAGGTGCGGGCTTCCTTGACCGCTACATGTCCTGATAAAAAATGCAGTGAGCAAAAACACACTGATTCACAGCAAGAAACCGGAGCTGAGCAACTTGGGGAGTCATCAGCCCGGAGCACGCTCTCCTCTCCTCTGTGTCTCTTGTCTGTAGAGCTTGGTCCATCATCTGCTGGCCCTTTATCAGCTGCTTCCTGCAGCCCTTTCCACGGGAAACACAAATAACTGCTGCCCCAGTGTTTGCACGGGCTCGGCATCACTAAGGAGCGGCGGTGCTCCTGTCACTAGTCACAGAACGGTACTAGCTGTGGGGCTGCACAACCCACCTCGCTCTCCCAACCCTCCTTTCCACTCCAGTAACCATTTCCTCAGCTCCCACAGGCCACCAGCACAGCAAAGGCCAGTCTGTGGGATGCAGAGTCCTGGGCAGAGGCAGCCCGTGCTAGCTGCCACGGTGGTCTGGCAACACGGGCACCTGGTCCACCCGGAGCAGAGGTTCAATCTGCCACCACGTGCACGTGGTCTTGCGGGTCGAGGAGGAACGTGGGAGCGTTGCAGGGTGCAAGCCCAGATTCCCCCTGACCCGCGGCCTCTGGCCACCTCTTCCCTGCCATCAATGCTGGGAATAACCGAGGACGCAGGGAGCCGTGGCCTGGCCTGGCCGGGAGCGCTGCACCGGGTTGCACGGAGCAGCGCGTGTGCTGGCACTCTCAGTTCAGCCCACCCCCGCACCCAGACCACGCACGCTCACCCGACGGGCTTGGCTCTTTCTCAACCTGATTTTATTGACGTGGCTTTGCAAAGCGCATAGGATGAGCCTCGAGCACCAGACAGCAGCAAGTCTGGTCCCCGGGCCCTGGCACGGCTGTGCCCTCCTGCCTGCTGCGGTGAGGAACAAGGCAGGGGGGAGGCTGGCAGGACTCAGACAAAGATACTTGCTTCTGCTCCATCTCATGCCAGGAAACCAGGGCACGTCTGGAGGGGAATCTGGTTTCCTTTTTAACTGAGCTCCGAAGCTCAGCGGGTAGGGGAAGGCTCCTGTTTGGGTTGTCCTTAGCTGCCCCGGTGGCAGGGCAGGAAGGGCAGTAATTAATGTTTGCTCGACCCCTTGCCCTCCTTCTCATCGGGGGCAGCCGGGGGGCTTCGCAGCATGAGGTTGGAGTAGCAGCCGGCGCAGTAGCTTGGCTCTTTCTCCCGCGCCTTGGCCTTGCGCTTCCCCGCTGCGGGCCGCCGGTCCTCCTTCCTGGCCCTGGCGCTCAGCATCCCCTCCGCAGAGGTCTCTGCCTGCCGGGAGATGGAGAGGGGTGAGCCGTGGGGCCGTGGCACCTGCCACGCACTGCATGGCGGGGCAGGGTGGGGCGGGCAACAGCCTACGGCATTGGGACGTGGCACTTGGTGGGGAAGAAGGGGGTAGAGGCAGGTGGCAGGCACGTGAGCCTGGAGCCAGGCACTCTTGGCTTCTCACCTGGGCTCTACGGCATGACCTGTAACTCCTCCGTGCCTCAGTTTCCCCAGATGTCTCCCCACCCCTCCCAGAAGAGGGCTCGGCGGCTACTCTTGGACAGTCTTCAACCCTAAAAACCTCTAACCGGCGCCGTGTTTACACTGCTACCTAGGGTTAGCCTCAAGCCCAACAGCAGTGCAAACCAGAAAGCTGAATCTCTGGCTGTGGTCCATCCCGGCCCCCTAAATCTCTGTCTGCAGTGGGCTTGCGACTCACCAGGAGCTGGTGGCAAGGCGTCCGGCGACAGCCACCTCCCAGCTCCCTGTTCCCAGGTCCAGCC
>JAGPOW010000969.1:65212-77524 GCA_030014935.1 Caiman crocodilus
CCCTCCTTCCAAAGATAGTATGCCTCCCTCTTTGCCCTCAGGGCCCCCCGAATATCCCTATTTAGCCACGGGGACTTCCGGGCACCTTTGCCCCTCTTGCATCGGGTGGGAACGGTCGCCCCTTGGGCACGGAGGATCGTCTCCTTAAGGAGCGCCCACCCTTCGTGAACGCCCATGTCGTCAACCCTACGGTCCCACAGCGCCTCGTCGACTCGCCTCCTGAGCTCCCTGAAATTGGCCCTTTTCTCTAAACTGAACGAGCCGGGCTTCTTTAGCCTCCGCTCATGCACCCCTCAGCATCCTTGTTGCCCTTCTCTAGTCCTCCTATACCCCGTTGGAGGTGCGGGGACCCGACCTGGGCACAGGATTCAAGGATTTATGAAGGGGCGAGATGATACTTTCCATTTTGTTCACAGCGATGGTTCTTGCTTCAGCATTTCCATGGGCTTCCAGGACTGTTTCTGCACTAGAAGCTCAAATTCCCCGAGCTCTCATCTTCTAAGGCTGAAAATAAAGCCTGGGATTTCCCTGCCCTCAAAACTTAAATCCTCCCATGTTTAAGCTTGGTCCCTCCCTTGAGATGGTCTATGAACTACCCTACATTTGCTAATTCCTTTCGTCTCCAGCACGATGGTCCCCCTCTACAAGAAACTGCAAGGAGGGGAAAAAAGTGCCAGGTGCAGGGGCGGGAAAAAAGGAAGGGCTGCAAAAAGGGAAGCTGAATTTGTAACGTGCAAAGGAAGAAGACAGGAAAGAACTGTTTTTAGAACAGCCGAGCGGTGTTTGTACCAGGAAACAGGTTTCCCTGCAGCACACGTTAGCTGTGAAAAATCCTGCGCACTTCAAAGGGTGCGATTTAGAGAGCACAGATTTTTGCGGTCAGGAAAACTCACAGGTTCTCAAGCAAAGAGGTTACCACCGGTTTTTAATTTTACTGGCTCGTAAACAAAAGATGTCAATCACTGCTTAAACCATTTAAAAGGCAGCAGGTCGGGGAGCCCTGAGAAAAGGGAATATTTTCAAATTCACCAAGCCTATAGCATGCAGGCAACGTGCGACTCATATGCTTTAATGCCAAAAAGGGACTAATTAACTCATCTAGTCTGACCGCCTGCATTACACACACCGGGAATTTCATCCAGATACTCCAGCTGCAAGGCCAGGAACTTGCATTTGGTTAAGGGCCCTCCCAGACGGGCAGCCAGGCAAGACCTGGAGACGTCAGAGGACAGAGACTGCCCTTGCTCCTCCGGAGTTTGCCCCAGTAGCTAGTGCCGGTCCTTGCCTGAAAGGTGCACCCCATTTCTGATTCGAGTTTGCTTGGCTTCAGCTCCCAGCAGTTGGCTCTCGCTCTGCACCTTTCCCTGCTGCATTATGACCCCCTTGAAATCGTGGCTTTGACTCCCCGAGATGGCACCTCGATGCTACGAATCAAGCCGCCCCTCAGTCTTCGTTTCTGCTACAGCAGGGTATTAGCTTGTCAGTCTCCCGCGACAGGGCATTTTTCTTTCATTTTTAAATGTTTTCTCTGGGATTCTTTCTGAGTCCTCTCCAATTATCCCATTACTCATTTTGCCGTCAAACAGGCGGCGGGGCCTGCGTGTGCCAGGCTCCCGCTCTAATCTCGACATTCTCCCTCCGTGTGCATCACCAAGGCCACGTCTCTTCCTACACCTCGCTTTCTGTCTCCAAGGATCACATCAGCCTTTCCCCCTCTTCACAGCAGCATACAAGAATCTCTCATTCAGCGGCGATGACGGCTCAGTCCCTTGCACACCCACTGATTTCCAGGGCACAAGCCCCTATGCTGCAGGCTGGGCTCTGCCTTGGTCCCTCCTACAGGTACAAGCCTGCATTTCGTCACATTAAGGTGCCTTTTGCGAGACGGGGACCAGTGAGATCCAGACGCCTCCGCACATTCCCCGTCCTCCTCCTTTGCCACCCATTGCCCCACCTCAAAAAACGCTATCTGCGGTGGTTTCCTATTGACGCCTGCGTTGCTGACCAGCACACTGAACAGGGCCGGGGGAAGGAAATCGCTCAGGCCCGAAGTTACAGACAGCAGTTACAAATTTTGGGTGCTGAGCTGCTCGGAAATGCCGAACGTTGTCAGCGCGGACCCCTTGTTGCTCAGAGCCTCGAGGGCAGCCCCTCTCTTTGCTGCAGGTAGCAGAGGATCGGTCAACCCCAAGCGACCAGGCAAAGAGTTAGCAGTGGCCTGAGCAAAACCAAGGGCTCCTTACCCAGGGAGAGCAGCATGTCGTAGGTCTCCATCATCACCGCCCGGTAGAGCGCCTTCTGCCAGCCCGCAAACACGTCCCACTCCTCCCGGGAGAAGTAGACAGCCACGTCCTCAAAGGTCACCGGCACCTGCAACCACAAGCGGTCACCGGCCAGCACCTGCGCTTGCAACCCACGGCACCGTGCCCCCAGCCTGGCTCCTGCAGTGCCAGCGGTGCCAGCCCCGGAGCCGGCACCCGGCCCAGCTGTGCCACCCCTGGAGCTGCGTACCCAGCCAGCTGTGCCACCCCTGGAGCCAGCACCCAGCCCAGCGGTGCCAGCCCCGGAGCCGGGCACCCGGCCAGCCCAGCCCAGCACACACCCAGCCCCCCGGCGCAGCACGCAGGCGCTCCTACCCGTGCCATGGGGCCGCGCTGCTGCCCGCTCCGGAGCGACTCCGGAGCAACCCCTCCCGGACACCGCTGCCCGCAGCAGCCGGATCCATTCATTGCACGGGCGCGGGGCATGCCGGGAGCCGGAGGCGGGCACACAAGCGTGCACACGGGCCGTGCAAAGCCGCCGCCCCCCTGCCCGCGGGGCTCCTCGGGGTCCCGTCGGGCACGTCCCGCCCGGCTCAGCCCACGTGCCCGGGCGTGACACGGCCCGCGGCTGTGCACGGGGAGGTGGGTCTGTGCAGTCGGGCACCGCACGCGGCCCCGCACCCGCCCGGGGCTAAACACGTCTCCAAGCCCTTCGGCAGGTGCCCTAGCCCGCAGGCCCCTGCGTCTCGCCCGCCCGCAGCCGCAGCCGCAGGCCAGGGAGAAGCCTCCCCTTTCCATAAAATGGGCATGAAGCCCCAGCCCCCGGGGAGTACTAAACCGCACCAGCTATCCCAGGGAGGTTTAAGGAAAACTGCCTTCCTGGACCCACATCTGTGGCGTCTCCCCTGCCAGGTAAGTCCTTCTCTAGTTGCCAACTACCAAAACGATTGATGGATGGATCTCCTTGCACTGCTCTGACTCGGTTAATCTATAAGGTGCATCTCTCCCCTGCCCTCGGCCTGGCTGCGGGCAGAGGCGGCTAGCCCCCTCGCCGCGTCCGTCCCTGTCCGAGCTCCGCTTTTGTTGGTGCGCTCTCTCCAGTCCTGCACAAACACTCCCGTTTTCAGTCATTTGTGAGCATCGTAGTTCTGCACTTATTCTACCGCAGGACTGGGCTCTCTTGAACTGGTTTAAACCCGGAGGGTGCTAGCTGGAGGATCTTGCCCCTCCACGCATTGTCGGAGTGATGCTACATTAGGCGTCAGGGAAGACTTGAACCCCGGGGCAGATTGGCAGACGGGGAGGGGTTGCCTTCCTCTCCAGCAGGGCCACGGCTCCTGCCCGGAGCACGCGTTAACGACCTTGTACACGAGCAGGACGCTGCCCCCCTGCTTCGCAGCCCGTCGGTCTGGGTGCGATGCCCGGTGCTGCGCCAGGGCTGACAGTAGTTTTAGCAAGAGTTTACATTATGGATTTGGCTGGGCTGGTTTGGACGGGGCTGATCCTGCCTCGGGTGGGGGGAATAGATGATCTTGAGCTCCCGTCCAGCCCCGCTTCTCGGCGATTCTGGACACCTTCTGTTTGGCAAATTCTGTTAAAGTTTTCATCCTACTTTGAACATTTTTGCACAGTTGCACATCTTTGCACACTCAAGCTGACTGTTAGGGCAAACCCTAGTAGGCCCAAATTTCCTAGCACAGTTCATTATCTTCGTACCCTTAGCTGGACAATTTTTTTTCTTACACAAACCAATGCTACATATCTTTAAGTTCTCATTGTAAGCATTCCTGTATTTATAAGGACCTTTTCTGCACTGATGCCTGGAGTCTCCGTGGTCTTCCCTGCCTGCTCAGCACCCTGGGGACAACTAGAGCAAGCCTGGCGGCACACATCTCCACGTGTGTATTTGGAGCCAAAGGGGAGGCTTGGGAAAGGTTAACGTTGTTGTTCAGCATTGCAGGGACCCCTCAGCAGGCCTAGGAGAGGAGCCCTCACGCCGGGGAACAGCTGCATTTTCTCACTGCACTGAAAGTGCAAGCAGGGGCCAGAGCTCTGCATTCAAACCCCAGGACACCAGGAGACAGCCGAGAGCCTTGCGATGAGAGTCCTTAACGCTGCGACAGGCTGTCTGGGGATCCCAGGGAAATGCATCCACCATTTTACTGCGAGCGCACTCCCACGTGCGGCTGGGAGATGGAGAACACCACGTCCAGAGCAATAAACAAAGGGGGATTCCTGGAGAAGTCCTCTCCTCCAGGAGCCTTGGCTTTAAATGGCCACGAGATGGCACCAAGGAGATGGCTGCGGCGTCCCTTTCCTCCTCCACCTGCCCGTTCACGTCTGCCTGGAAAATAAGCAGCCAGAGAAACCGATGCTGTCCACATCCCTCTAGCATCGAAGGCTCAGCCTGCTAAGGTACTGTATGCTGCTAAGCCGCCCCTCCAATATCCTTCCCCGGGT
Organism: Caiman crocodilus; assembly: GCA_030014935.1. NCBI lineage: Eukaryota > Metazoa > Chordata > Crocodylia > Alligatoridae > Caiman > Caiman crocodilus. Next base: position 69,934 of record JAGPOW010000969.1, read on the forward strand.
TCGATATTTAAAGACAAGGAGTTGGAGTCAGGTACGGCCGGTTGTGCTGCACTCGCACGCTGGCGAAGAGATCGTCCAGTCTGACCTCCACCCAGCCACTCCTGTGCCGAGCCTCACAGCTGCTGCCGGACTACCGCGGCATCCAGTTGGGATGCAAGGGAGCTCGCTCGCGCAGACAGTCGATCGCTCTCGGTGCTAGCAGCCGGTACCCCGTGTCCAGTTGCAATTTGCCTGGCTTCAGCTCCCAGCCACTGGTTCTTGTCCAGTGGTTCCCTACTAAGTTAAAGTGTACTTTGGTGTCTGGTATTTTCTCTCCATGTGCATCATACTGCAGACACCCATCAACCTTGTCAACAAACTCAGCACAATGAGCCGTGTCAGTCTTGCTGTCAGACTTTATTGACCCGGTGCCGAGCTGAAGCATCACAGCCTCTGCCATGCAAGCCTACCGCTCTGCAGCTCCCCGTACACTCACGCAGCCACAAAGGGCAAAACCCAAGGCTAGAAAGCATGCTCCTCCTCTAAGCCAGGCAGAGACCCTGGTCCACGTCTCCGAAACCAGCACTGAGATGCAGGGATTTGACTGCACCGTTCCCAGCACCTCCCACCCCATCAAGGCAATCTCCCAAACTCCCCTGACCTCAGCCCAACATGGTCACCAGAGCGCGGACCCCCACCCCGTGATCACCTCCCACCGCCATAGGGAGCACTCTCTTGGCACAAGTCACAGTCCAAACACTGCGGTCGTTACCATGATTAGTATTAATCATTCAGATCACAGCAGCTCATGGGGACTCTCTTGGGCTGGGCTCAACACCCTCATGCCCCACGGAGCTTGGTCTCAAGTTACACGGTGCGTCACCTGCCGTGGGGTCAGTGTGCCCAGGACAGTCGAGCAACACGCCGAATGCTTGTTCATCCACATTTGTCAGTCCGGTTTCTGCAGGGAGTGGAGTCTCGCATCCCACTCGGCACAGTCAGGCTCCAGCCATCTAGTCTCCGGCCACGGGAGGGTCACACGCCTGAGCTCTTCTGAGACCAGAGAGCAGCAGTCCCAGAGCTAACTGGGAGCCGAGTAGCTGACCCATTCATGACCAGCTCTTCAGAGGACCTATGGACCTTGAGCGCTGGGCCCCTTGGCAAAGTGGGTGCAGGGACTTGGGCCCGTGGGCTTTAAACACGAGGGAGGAAACCCAGAGCTTGCAGTGACTTGGGAGTTGGGGGACCCTGGAGAAACCCACTGGGTTTGGCTTGTGGCATTTTTAACTGGGAGCTGTGGTCAGTGCCCTGACCAGCTCCTCCAAGCGTGTACCTCTACCCACCCTCATCTCCGCTTTCCTGTAACGAGCTTGGCGTCCCTCGTGCTCAGACACCAAGAGCAGTGGGACTCTGGACCCCCAGACCCATGCGCACCTGTGCGGGTCTGACCCCAAGAGCTTGGGGCGATGGACTTCGCGGGGCTGCCGAACAGGACCCCAGCGAGGGGCAGACAGCACAGGGCACCCGGGGGCAGAGAGACCCTGTTGTGCCCTCCCTTCCCCACCACATCAGTAATAACGCACAGGGGCACACAGCGTGCCAGGAGACAGGATTGTGCCCTGAAGGACTCACACGGAGGCCTCCTGAGCTGTAGGCAGCCGCGTCACGCGCTCTCCGTGCAAGCGGCACTCGCTCCCCGCAACACCCACGCCCGAGATGCCACGGACACCCAGCCTCCGACGCCCTCACTCCCGGCTGGGCTGGGCCACGTGAAGCCTTGGCGCCGTGTGTGTCCTCTGGTGGGCAATGAGGTTGGAGATGTTGCTGAAGCTCTTGCCGCACTGGGCACAGGGGTAGGGCCTCTCGCCTGTGTGCACGCGCTGGTGTTTGGTGAGGTCCTGCTTCTGGCTGAAGCTCTTGGCACAGTCTCGGCACGGGTAGGGCCTCTCGCCCGTGTGCACACGCTCGTGCTTGGCCAGGTCATGCTTGAGGCCGAAGCTCTTCCCGCAGCGGGTGCAAGCATAGGGGCGCTCACCGGTGTGCGTGCGCCAGTGTGTGTAGAGGTTGGAGAGCTGGCTGAAGCCCTTCCCACAGTCGCTGCACACGTACGGCTTCTCCCCCGTGTGCACCCGCCGGTGCGTCTTGAGCCGCTGGCTCTGCCCAAAGCTTTTCCCACACTCCCCGCACACGTACGGCCGCTCGCCGGTGTGGATGCGCTGGTGGATGACCAGCTTCTGCTTGTCCTTGAAGCGCCGGTCGCACTGGGAGCAGGCGAAGGGGCGCTCACCTGTGTGGATGCGCTGGTGCCGCACCAGCACCTGCTTGAGGGCGAAGCTGCGGCCGCAGAGGTCACAGGCGAAGGGGCGCTCGCCGGTGTGGATGCGCTGGTGCTTGATGAGGTTGGAGACGTGGCTGAAGCTCTTGGCACATTCGGCACAGGGGTACGGGCGCTCCCCGGTGTGGATGCGCTGGTGCTTCGTCAGGTCCTGCTTCCGCCGGAAGCCCTTCCCGCACTCTGGGCACCGGTGCGGCTTCTCCGCCATGGGCTCGCTGCCCTCGGGCTCGCACCGAGGGCACAGGCTGCTCCCAGGCCCTCCGAGTTTCCCCAAGCACCGATGACATCCCTGGGCAGGGGCTAGGTCGCTGCCCTGGCTCTGGGGTTTGCACACTTCCACGGGGGCTCCCCGCAACTCAGGGCTAGGGACGGTGCCCCCGTCCCATCCCTCCAGAAACATCTGGGGCAGCTGCAGGGTCCTTGAAGCTTCCTCCTGCTGCTGCTCCTCCTCAGACTTGCTCCTGGAGCCGCCGGCTGCACGAGAAAACACAGAGGTCGCTGCCTGGGAAAGCATCCCAATCCCCCAGCAGCAGCGCGGGGCCAAGCTGGCCCCACACCCTTGCCCCAGGAGACAGCACATTCGCTCCAGGGAGAGGAGAAGGGCGTGGGTTTTGCAGCCCCACCTCCTCCCTCTGTTGCACAGACGGGTGCAAGAGTGTCACTCACCTAGGCACGGGCTCTCCCACACCGCAGGGCCACGGCATTGCTCCTCCAACCTGGTCCTGTCCCCTGCGGGGGAAGCAACCCAGATGCACTTACCCAGGGAGAGGAAACCGCTCTTCTGCCCCGGCCAGGGTAGCTGCACAGACACCTGCCCAGACACCACGACACCGGTCTGTCAGCACGGGGGAAGGGCTCTGCCCGGCATTCACAACGTGAGAAGGAAATAACAGGACCACGGGGAAGTCGGGCTGGCAGGGCTCTCACGGGACGTGTCCAGGAACATCCGTGGCTAGCCCGCCCCAGCCGACCGGCTCTTGAAAACTGCCACGGATGGAGACCCCACGGCTGCTCTGGTGCTGGGCCACCCTCCGACTCAGGAAGCTCCTCCTCATCTCCAGCCTCAACTTCCCCAGCTGCAGCTCAAGGCCACCGCTCCGCGTCCTGTCCCCTACAGCTGGAGGAAACCCCATCTCTGCCCTCTGTCATCGCTGTTCAGAAATTTGCAGACATTTATCACATCCCCCTCAGTCCTCTCTTCTGCAGACTGGGCCACCCGAGCCCTGTCCAGCAGCAGTGGGGAAACGCAGCAGGACAGCACTGGGTGCCGGGGCAGGGTGGGGGGAGCGTGGGAAAAGGGCAAGGACTCTAACCAGCAGCCACTTCGGTGGCAGATTTATTGGTACCCTCTACCCGGAGGAGGAGAAGGAAAGTGCTGCCAGGCGTCAGGGGTTTTTAAGCCCCTCTCAGAGGTGCTGGGTGCTTGGGATGCTTGGACTGCAGCAGCACGGGGCAGAAACAACGCGCCAGAGCAGATCTGGCCCCACCAGGCTCCGTTCGAGGCTCTTAGCTGACCCCTGCCTACCCCAGGGCCAACACCGTCCCCGCATGCATCGGTCGTCTGCAGGTCCGCACGGATGCCAGACGTGCCAGAAAGAAGCCCTTGTCCGGACGGGGACTACGGACACCTCCGGGGCAGGGCGCGCTTCAAGCTCCGCCAGCTCACAGGACAGGCCAGGCAGCGACGCTGGCACGAAGCAGCCAGCTGCCTTGGGCTGGGATCCAGGCGCTGCCGTGCCCAGGAGCAGACAGACCGCTGGGCGCGGGGAGGCACAAGGCCACGCTCATTTATCATTTATCGTTGTCACCCACCTAAGCACGGGCTCTCCCACGCCGCGGAGCAATGCTGGGGGCCGGCCCAGGGATCGCGGCGCTGCTTCTCCCATCCGCTCCTGTCCCCAACATCTCCTGCAGAGAAAAGAAACCAGAGCTCTCCTCCCGAACGGGGAATGCCTCCCCCCGTGGGACCCGCCGCTCCCCGTCCCTCCCGCAGGCGCTGTCACGCCAGGGCGCGCGGGCACCCTGCTACGGGCCGTGCGCAGTCCCCGGAAGAGCCCGGCAGGACTGCGCGGAGGGTGCGAGCTGTGCAAGGTCCCCGGCTAGCAGCCCCCCTCCACCCTGCAAGGGGAGGCTGAACACAGCAGCTCCCCCTCGTCTCAGCTCCAAGCATGCAGGGACATTGCAACCAGGGGAGATGGAAGATGGGCACCGAGTGGGGCGACTGCATGCATTTCATCACAAGAGCCAGGGTCTGCGGGGAACCTCGGGAAAGACCTGGTGCCGGAAGGGAGGCAGGCAGGCCTGCTGGGAACAACCACCCCATCAGAGGAAGTCGGGGAAAGAAGGGGCGCGTGACCAGCCTCCGGCTCTTCCCGAGCATTGGCACTGCTGCTACTCACCCGGTGCGGGGCTGCCTGGGCGCTCCCACGCCACAGGGCTCTGCGGGGTGCAGACCCACGGCTCTTCCCCCCGCTCCATCCGGTAGAGGATGTCAGGCTTCGGGCCTGCATAGCCTGTGAGTGGGGGGAGACAAGGAGGCGCTGAGGCTGGTCACTGCACGAGTCACTCAGCCACGGTGGCGATCCGCCCTTCAGCCTCTAGCTCTCCGAGGGATGGGCTGCGGACTGGGGCTAGGGTGAGGGGGTGACTGAGAGCGTAGATGCAAACCAGCCAGCTGCTCCGGGAAAGAAAGCACACGTGCAATACCACTGCACAGAAACGAGCTACACGCAGCAACGGTGCCGTGCAAGGTGCGGGGACCGCAGGGAAGAAAGCGGTGACAAGGACACAGTGCAAAAAGCACAGAGCACCTTCAGGTGAGGACGACTGGACTACGCCCGAGGAGAGGAAGTCTGCAGGAAATCTTTAATTAAAAAAAAAAAATCAATAAAACAGAGAAGCATGGCCAGCTGGGAACAAAGGAAGCCCCTGTAAAAAATAACCATGGAAACAGAGGTGAGAACAGCTGCAAAGCATCAGCATGCCCACGCTGGCCTCCAACACTCGCTCAACACCCCTGGGCACAAAGGGAATTAGCGAACGCTGCAAAGCACGGAGGCTGGAGGACCGTGTTACAATAAGAAGGCAAGGACTCTTTGCAGCAGGAAACCAGGCTTCCCTGCAGCAGCTGTTTCAAAGACGCCAGCCGAGAAGTCACCGGTCTTTGCGGTCAAGGGGGCTGCCAGCTGCCCAGACAAAAAAGGAGGCCTCTGTTTTGAACTGGCTCATCGGCTAAAGCTTTACTTTACATTTACTTTACGCTCATCGGCTAAAGCTTTTGCCACTCTTTGAACCGTTGAGGGGATTTGGGCTATTTTCAAAACCATGACCTTCATGGTGTATTTCAAGTTTAATGCAGGCTCACAGATGTCAGCGCCAAAAGGGACTGCTTTTAGCTCATCTCGTCTGACACCCCGCGGGACAGAGGCCAGAGAATTGCATCCCTTTTCACCAGTGCCAAGGCCAATAACCTGAGCTTGCCTAAGACACCTTCCAGACAGGCGAAGACGTCAGAAAAAGGAGTTTGCACTTCGCCGACGGGAGCAGAGGCTCCCCCCGTACGAGCCTGTGCTCCCCATGCTAGTGCCCGCACAGTGCAAATCTAACCATCCCTTGGGTTTTTCGGGGGGCTGGACAAACATGCTGAGCCACAGGGCATATTTTTCCCAGCCTCTGAGAATTTTCTCTAGCTCTTTTCAATGCCTTCTGCACTTTCTCTGTCATTTTTCATAAAAAGCGGACAACAGACATGGGTGCGGCGCGTGCCAGGATCGGTCTCACCGAGGCCGTATCTCCTCTGATTCACGTCCCCGCCATTTATTCCTCCAAGGATCACAGCGGCCGCCCCAACACTCACGCACCGCTACAGCAGCCCAGGAGACTCGCGTTCAGTCATGCAGCTGCTGCAACCACTACGTCTCGCCCGTGCCATCTGCTTGCCAGGCCAGCCTGTGGGTTTGGCACCGTCTCCTTCGTTCCTCGGTGTCAGACCCTGTACCTTGCTGTGTTAAGATGCTTTTGTTTGAATGGATCTTGCTTCCCAAATGATTGCTTTGTTTCTCTGCCCTTTACCCCCCTGCCACCCTCCACGGATGGTATCTACAGCCTGGTGGCCGAGGAGCATGTCAAATAACACCAGCCCCTGCCGGTCCTTTGCCTGTCTAGTGTGTGTTGATTGATGCTGCATCGGGCTAATTTTTAAATCAGAGTCGCAATGCAGACAGATTTCTGCAAGGCATTTGATTTATATCTATGCAGTCACCTTTAGCGGGCAAGCCTGTAAGCCTCACCAGAAAAATGAGATCAAGTTTGCTTTCATGAGCCCTGTTTTCCCTAAACCAAGTTGACCAACATTAATGGTACATCCCTGTCCTTTGCCTATTAAGTCCCATTAACAGCCTTCCTGTGGTGTTGCCCGGGGTGGGTGCCGAGATAACTGATCTATAGTGACCGAAATCATCTTGCCTCCACAGTGCTCCACAATGTAGTAAAAACAAGTTACCAGCAGTGCAGGGATGCCCTCACCCGGCCTTTTCAGGAGTGCTGGCCCTCCAGGTCTGCCAGTCTAAAAACCAAAAAGACTGTATCCCTGCCAGTTCAATTGCCAGCAGGCTGGAAGGACCATCGCCAGCCTCGCCTGATACGAATGCATGGTCCAGCTCCTTTCCAAACGCAGAACACAAAAAGCTCTTTAGCGCTTGTGCCTTTTCTGTACGATTATCTCCAATCGCATCACCCCCACGTAGGAACAGGGCTATGGGATTTCACTTGATCCTAATGTACTTAAAACCCTCTAATTGTCCTGTCAACCATGGATTCCCCCCCACACAGGTTACTTCTTCACGCATCAATTTTCCATCTTGCATAACTTTCAACCAGGGGTGTCAGCGCTCCTTTCCATTTCTCCTCCAGAAAAAAACCCGAGATCTGCTGCTGGCTTGCAATCTACTCCCCTCCCGGTGCCATTTGTCACGCTCTCCGATTGTTCCTTCTAATTGCGGCTTCCTGCCCTCTGTTAATCAGGATGGGCCTGTAGCCAACAGGTCTCCTCTTTCTTGCCTCTGGATTTCGCAGCTCATGAGCGCTAGCAGGTCATAGTACCATAGTGCCTAGGGTCAGAAGGGGCCTAGAGCAGGCCATCTAGTCTGACCCCCCGCCAATGGCAGGAAACATGTGCCAGGGTCACAGGACCCCAGCCAAGTACCTATCTAATCTACTCTTGAAGACACCCAAGGTAGGAGCAAGAACCACTTCCCTAGGAAGCCAGTTCCACGTCCT
>JAGPOW010000969.1:79626-133182 GCA_030014935.1 Caiman crocodilus
GCAGCTCCGCCAGGAACCTCCGGGACCTCTCGGACTTGGCCGACTGCTCCTCCCAGCAGATGTCTGGGTAATTGAAATCCCCCATGACGATGACATCCCTCGTCCTAGCCACCTCCTTGAGCTGGGCAGCGAATTGGAGGTCCAGCTCCTCCCTCTGGTTGGGTGGTCTGTAGCACACACCCACCATGAAGTCCCTTTCCCCTCGTCCTCCTTGCAGCCTGACCCAAATCGCTTCCACCTGGTCCTCAGTCGCCCCCAAGTGAACGTTCACTTTCTATGTCCTTAAAAACACACTCAATTACTGCACGCTCCTGTGGACCTTTCCTTTGCCTGGGCACCTCTCCGATTGTACAACGATATAAGGTCCTTTCAGCTTCACGCCTGGCTCCCTTTTTTCCTGGTCTGCTTCAGATCAAGGCGCTGCGACCTTTACCGTGGGGTTGCAGCATTGGGTGCAAACGTTAAGAGAAGCTGGCATAATGGCAGACCTTAGAGTCAGGTCTAAGGAGCTAAGCTTTCTTCCCTGCTCTTTTGCTGACTATTTACACAACCTGGAGAAAGTCATTCAGGAGGGTTATTTTCAAAAGTACCCATCTATTCTGCGAAGTGGCCCAGAGACCCAGAGTCTGGTTCTCAAAACTGCCAAGTGGTGCTGGGGTTGCAGATGCTCAGACCAGTATCATCCTCACTCCTATTTCCTAAGGGCTCCTTGCAAACACTTTATTGGCTTTAGCTCTGTCCCTGCCTTTGCTGGGGATAGTGGTTTATCAGTGGACTGCAGCCCACCAAGAGACGCTCCTGGGCAAATAGTTAGCAGAGGCCTGAGCAAGAGAAAGCAAGGCTCCTTACCCAGAGAAAGCAGCGTGCCGTAAGTCTCCATCATCACGTCCCGGTAGAGCGCCTTCTGCCAGTCTGCAAACACGTCCCACTCCTCCCGGAAGAAGTAGACGGCCACGTCCTCAAAGGTCACCGGCACCTGCAAGCACAAGCGGTCAGCACCCTCTGTCCAGTCCCCTTCCCTCCCATGCAAAGCAGCCCAAGCCCTAGGCACTACTTATGTCTCAACTAAACCCAGCTGGCGATGTGATGCACAGTGATTCTCAGCAGACTTGCACATCTCAACAGCATCAGCTCAGCACCAAATGCAGACTGCACCAGCAAGCTCTGGACTGCTTGGGCCAAGACGGAGCCACAGGGGAAACGGCCCCAGCAGTTGCCTGAAGGGGAGAAGACCCTGGGGCAGGCACAGCACAGGGCTGCTGTATGCCCCTTGCACTGCTCCTCCGCCATGCCCTGGGGTAAGGGTAGGGTCTCCGGCCCATCCCGCCACGCAGACTCTGGGCCCCAAATCCATCCGTACACAGCTGTCTAGTGGTTGCTGCAAACCCGCACAGCCCCTCGGACAGCAGGGGCTCAGGGAGCGGCTGCATTTACATGGGAGGAGATCTGGAGTGGCTGTGCCAGAGTTTCACGCTGCCCGGATCTGGCCTGCAGGACACTCCTAGTCCAGGAGTATCAGTGATGAAGCACCCTTGGTGTCAAGGAGGTACTGGACTCAAATCTCCCTAGTGCCAAGACCCCAAACAAGCTGCAAAAGAAAATGGTAACTCAACTTCATGTGAAAGGTGGGTGTCATTTTCTTGGACTTTAGCAAGGCCTTCGATACGGTATCGCTTCCCATTCTCATAAATAAATGAAGAGGCTGTGACATAGATTTTCACACAGTCCGGCAGGTGGCAAATTGGCTTGGGGGTCGCACCCAGAAGCAGGGTAGTAGACAGGTCGGTACTGACCAGGATGGATGCGGGTAGTGGAGTCCCGCAGGCTCAGTCCTTGGACCTGTACTCTTCAATGTCTTCATCAGTGACTTGCATGTGGGGGTGAAGTATACTCTGTCCAAGTTTGCAGACGATACTAAATTGTGGGGTGAAGTGGAGTAGGGAATGACTGCAGGCAGACCTGGACAGGTTGGAAGAGTGGACAGTACACGATAGGATGCAACACAACAAGGACAAGTGCAGAGTGCTGCACTGAGGGTGCAAAAATATCCAGCACACCCACTGACTAGGACCTGCATCTACTGGCCGAGGGTCCTCTCGGCAGCACAGACACAGAAAGGGATCTCGGAGTCATAGCGGGCTCCAGGATGAACACGAGCCATCAGCGTGACAAAATCACCAGCAAAGCTAACCGCACTGTATCATGCATCAGCAGATGCACAACGAATAGATCCAAGGAGGTGACATTTCCCCTCTATGCATCATTGGTCAGACCGCAGTTGGAGGACTGCATGCAGTTTTGGGCACTGCGCTTCAAGAAGGATGAGGATAGACTCGAGAGGGTCCAGAGGAGGCCGCTTGTATGGTCAGGGGCTTGCAGGACAAGCCTGACGAGGAGGGACTGAGGGACCTGCACCTCTTCAGCCTCCGCAAGAGAAGGCTGAGAGGTGACCTTGTGGCTGCCTACAGATTCATTAGGAGGACACAGCAAGGGGTTGGAGATGCACCAGGGTGCCACTTGGGGTAACAAGCACCGGTGGTCACAGACTGACAGAGAGCAGACTTAGGCTGGATATCAGGAAAAACTTCTGCATCGTAAGGGTGGCCATAATCTAGACTGGGCTGCCAAGGGAGGCAGCGCTCTCCGCTACCCTGGGGGTCTCTAAGAGAAGGCTGGGTAGGCATCTGGCTGGGGACATCCGACCCCAACCCTTTTTGCTGCCCAGGCAGGGGGTTGGACTGGATGATCTGTCAAGGTCCCTCCTGACCTGAGCATCGATGAACCTGTGAAAGGACGGGTCAGTCCAGGCAGAAGGCAAGATGCCAACCCAGTGCCGGGCATCTCTGCAGCCCTGGCTGCCTGCAGAGCGCCCAGAAGAGCAGGTGAATCCAGGCTCCTGGAAAGACCTCAGGACTCTGCCAGAGGCCGGGATCTCACACAGCGGCTCTCGGAGAGGTGCGAGGTGCTCGCGCTCCTCTCCAGCATGCAGCCTGTCCGAGGGCTTTCCACATGTCCCAGCGGATCACGGCACTGCCCTTGCCGGAGCAGGGGAGGACGAAGGTCGGTCTGTGCCCCGGCTGGAGATGCACAAGTCAGATTGGAGCATCCTGAGGTTTCCCTCCCTTCCCTCTGGAAATCCCGGTCCCATTCGCGTGGCGTTTCAGGGAAGACTCCGGGTATCTGAAGAGCTCGGAGGGGGTGGGAGGAGAAGGGAGAAGTATTTAAACTGCTAAAAGGAAAACCAATACAACTCTTATTAGCAGCCCTCTGAGCCCTGACCCTGACAAAAGGCTGAGTTAACTGATCAGCGGCACGCAACAGGCGCGACGCTGGGGAGCATCATCCGCTTGCAGGAAACCCCGCGTCCCGCCACTGCGCCCCTCTGCTGCCGGCCGTGCCCACCCCGACACAGCAGCCCGGGGAAGTGCCTGCGGTGGCACCCGTGACCTCAAACCAAGGACAGCGCAAAACCTCCTGCGTGCAGCCGGGCTGTCCGCTCGGGGCCGTCCATCCAGGGCAACAACCAAACACACCCGCTGCAGGGACAGGCGGTGAACGGCTGTCCCCGTCCCGGTCCCTGTCCCCTTTCACACCGTGCACGGGGACGGGACAGGGGGCAGCCGGCCCGGGGCACATCGGGAGGGGCAGATCCAGCAGGGAGCAAAAAGCAGAGCGGCAGAGAAGCACAGGGAAGCTCTGCTGGAGGCAGAGGAGCGCAGGGCAGGGAGCAGAAAGCAGAGCGAGAGAGAAGGCAGAGAGCAGGCTGGCAGTGCAGGGAGCAGAAAGCAGAGCGGGAGAGAAGGCAGGGAGCAGAGAGCGGACAGGCAGGGCAGGGCAGGGAGCAGAAAGCAGAGCAGGAGAGAAGGCAGGGAGCAGAAAGCAGACTGGCAGGGCAGGGAGCAGAAAGCCGAGCGGGAGAGAAGGCAAGGAGCAGAAAGTGGACAGGCAGGGCAGGGAGCAGAAAGCAGAGTGGGAGAGAAGGCAGGGAGCAGAAAGTGGACTGGCAGGGCAGGGCAGGGAGCGGAAAGCAGAGCGGGAGAGAAGGCAGGGAGCAGAAAGCGGACTGGCAGGGCAGGGAGCGGAAAGCAGAGCGGGAGAAGGCAGGGAGCGGAAAGCGGACGGGGAGGGCAGGGCAGGGAGCGGAAAGCTGAGCGGCAGCGGCCGTTGGCACCGGCCGGACGCGGGGATGCGGCGGCGCTCCTACCTGGGCCGGGCTGGGCCGGGCCATGCTGCGGAGTGACTCCGGAGCGACGCCCCGCGAGCCGGGCGCGGGGCCTGCCGGGAGCCGGAGGCGGGGCACACGAGCGTGCACAGGGCCGTGCAAAGCCGCGTGCCCCGGCTCGGTGCGGGCCGCGCTCCGTGTTCGCGGGCAGGTCCGGGCTGCAGGCGCGGGGCAAGGGGAGGCTGCACCCTGGGTGCGGGTCCCGCGCCGCCGGCGGCAGGGAGAGGGGCTAGAGAAGGGGCAGAGACCCGGGCTGTGGCGGGGGGGCTCCCCTCCGCAGAGAGACTCGCAGGGCCAGGCCCGGGAGGGGGTGGAAAGAGACGCGCGGGGGGACGGAGAGGAGAAGTCCCGGGGGTTTATCATTGGCACCAGACGTAACCGAGGGGTCACCGCGTGAAAGGCGCAGGCCGGCAGCTGAAAACCAGCGCTTGGTCAGCGGCGTGGCATTAACGGGGGTCTCGTCCCCAGGGGTGGGGGAAGCGGGGAGCTCAGCCAGCCACAAAGGGACTCCACGCCTGCTTGGAGGAAAGCAGCCCCAGGAGCTTCGGACCGCAGGGGCGAGGGGCACGGCCTCTGCATCAGACCTGCCTCCACCTCCCACGCTGGAGGCTGCAAGGAGAGGACCGGGAAAACCCCTGGCCCCCGAAGGCTCCTGGCTCGGCACCCCGGGGCAGCAAGAGCTACCCTAGCCGTGCAGGCTCTGCCCCTGATCGCTCGTGCAGGCGCCCTGCCCTGAAACCCCCGCTGTGGCGGGGGGACCTGCAGAGTTCACGTGGAGTCCAACCCCTGCCTGAGGCAGGATCAGCCCTGTCCAAACCAACCCGCACAAACCCAGTCTCAAACCTCTCAGCGTCATCCTGACACATCGCACCCAACCGTGCCTCGGGGGAAGCAAGGGGCCACGGCTGCCAAAATACCTGTCAAAGGTTGGTAATATGCGCTCAAGGGAGGTTGTGCCCTGCTAGAGGAAGGCAAGCCCTCTAGTCTGGGGTAAAATTCCTCCCAAACACAACATTGGTCTGATCCTGAGCACGGGGGCTTGATCCCAGCAGGGGCGTTGGCACAGCCAGGGCCCCAGCACCAGCCTGGCTGCAGCAGCACCTCTGAGGGAGGCTTAAAAACACCCGAATACTTGTAGCAGAAACCCCCATAGCAGAGCACAGGCATCCTGCACCTAGATCATCTCGACCAGGGGCTGCCCAGCCTCTCCTTGCCACGGAGAGCCCCCTCCCCACACCTATTGCACGGCCCCCTGCTCTACCAGCAACGCTGGGCTGAGCCCAGCTCAGCCGCTTCCCCCTCCCTGAGCTCTCCCCCCAGTTCTGATTTGGAGGCCGTGCCCCCCACTCCTGCTCAATAGCGACCGACGTCCCTTTCCTCCAAGCATGTCTGATCCTGTTTTGAATCGGGTCCTAGTCCTAGCACGGAGCTGCCTGGGGAATTTCCCCGTCGCTCCTGGAGTCAATGGAGCAGCTAGGACTACCCCGTCAGAGCGCAATTTCTGGCTTATGGAGCTTGTAGAGCAGGGGGCAGGACGTTCAGACCAGGCAGGGAACAAAGGACAAAGCCGCTTTGCAAACCAAGGTTTAATCTGGCTGAACGATGCAAGGTGCAGAGAGCATGGGGGAGCAGTGACAGCCACCGGCACCAGCAGGACAGAGCGCGGACATGGAGATCCCTGAGGATGCAGAGCCCCGCTCCCCGCTGCTGCATGCTCCTTGCAGGGGAGCCGCATCTGCAACCCCCCCATGAGAGTGCAGGGCACGGCCGGGGAGGAGCAGGGGTGCGGAGTCCACGTGCGCCCTGGGATGACGTGCGTAAGCAGGGCTGGGTGCAGTAAGGTGCAAGATGGGGTAGGGGGAAGGGAGGCTGAAAGGCAGGTGTGAGGTTAAGCCCCTTCTCCTCCAAAGGCTCCAGGCGCTGCCCTGCAGCGCTGCCACCTGCCCGGGGCAGAGAGGCCCCGCGGCCCTGTCGGGGATTGCAGCCAAGTCACGGGGCCATGGTGGAAAAATGCAGCTGTGGAGATCTACGCAGGAGACAGCGGACAAGGGGGGGCTTGTCAGGGTGACAGACGCGACCCCCAGGGTGAGACCAGCACTCACAGCCACCCCCAGAGCAGCTCACGAATGAGAAATCGGCACGCAGGTACCACGATCTGCCTGATCACCCCAAGACCGCCGTGTCCGAGCTGCTGAGAGCACGTGGCAGGGGGCTTGGAGCTGTGGGGGCACCCGGGAATCGGAGCGCCGGCGGCACGCTGAAACGCTGGGGCCGGCGTGCCCCAAGCCCTGCCGTCTCCCCGCAGAGCAGGCACCCGTCAAAGCGGGGCTAAGCCGAGCGAGCGAGGCTGAGTCCACATTCAGTGCCCAGACGGGTCCCTCTCCTCTCTGTCCCAGGTGCCCGCCGTGGGGCCAGGCAGCAGCTCCCGCCGTCCTCGCGGGCAGCCGGAGGGCCGAGGGCCGACGCGGAGCTCTGCCGCCCGCCAGACGCGCCCGCCAACCGTGTGCCGGGCTCTCCTCCTCCGGGACAGCGTGGGGCAGACGTCGGGGAAGACGGCCACCCGTGTGCCGCCCCAGACCAGCGGCTCCACGCGCTTCCTCACTGCCCGCAGGACGGCCGCCTTGTCCGCCAAGCGCAGCAGCCGGAACACGAGCGCCCGGGGCCGGGCGGTGGCAGCGGGGTCACAGCGCGTCCCCCCAGGCACGCGGCGCGCGCTCTCGATCTCCAGGGCCGGGGCATCAGCGGGCAGCCCCAGCATCCCGGGCAAGGCCGTCTGTAGGAAGGCGATGGCGTCCCCACCCTCCGTGCCCTCAGGCAGCCCCAGCAGCCTCAGGTTGTTGCGCCGGGCGCGGGTCTCCAGCGCGCGACAGCGGTGCTCCAGCCGCCGGAGGGTCTTGCTCAGGCCCTGGCTGCCTTTCCGGAGGGCGGTGGCCTCCCGGGCCCAGCCCCGCGCCTCCTGCTCCAGCCGCGCCATGCGGCGCCGCATGCTCGAGACGTCCCTGCAGAGGGTGGCGACATCCTCGGAGATTCGGTCCAGCTTCTCCGAGAGGACGGCTCGGAAGTGACCGGTCTCCGCCTGGCAGGCCCGCGGCGTGTGGCTCTCGCAGCTGCAGGACTCGCTGGGGGTTGGGGCGGGGGCCGCGGTGGGGCACTGCTTCTTGGGGGCCGCGTCCCACTCTGCCTCCGTCTGCTGCTCAGGGGCATCAGGACCGCGGGAGCTGGACCTCGCAGCATCCCCCTGGGCTGCAAGGCAGAGAACAGAAAGCTCTGAGCGTGCACAGCAAAGCCACGACCGTCAGCGTGTCTCCCGTGCTGACCTCTCCAAGCACTGTGCTGGGGCTGCAGCCCAGGACGGACGCGCTCAACTTTTTCCTTGATGGCTCCCACCCGCCAACCGGCCGGGCCAAACCTCGGCTGAGTTTGCAAGAGCTGAGCAGATCACAAGCCAAGGACCTGCATAGCACAAGTCTACACCTTTGTTTAGGGGTGAGTTCAGGCTACGGGGGCAGTACAGCAATACCCTCAGGCTCCTAAATGCAGGCCCAATTCAGAGGACACGGGCACCGGGAGCTCAGCACCGGGGAGAGTGAAGGCACTCAAACAGAAGTGCAGTGTCGGACCTGCTGCGGGAGCAAAGCGGTGCCCTCACCTGCGGGATGCGGTCTCTTCGAGCCCTTCTCCGGTCTCCTGAGACACCCGCGGGCCTGAGCGCTGCCGGCAGACGTGCCGCATTGCACGTCGGAGCAACCGGCTTCGTTTCCAGGTGGTCTCTCGGCACAGGCTGCTGAGCTGCAGCGAGGGGCGTCCGCAGGGCCCACGTCTGATGGAAGGACTGCAGAGAAAGTCCACATTAAAGACAGGCCCCACCTGCCTGCGAGCGCTACGCGGCCGACAGTCATCACCGGATCCAAAGCAGCTTTATTCCCGCAGAAAACCATTTGTCTAGAGGACGCCGCTGTTTTCAGTCCAACCAAAGGCAGCGTCCAGGGGAGGAAGTGTCCT
This sequence comes from Caiman crocodilus, assembly GCA_030014935.1. Taxonomy (NCBI): domain Eukaryota; kingdom Metazoa; phylum Chordata; order Crocodylia; family Alligatoridae; genus Caiman; species Caiman crocodilus. The sequence goes on from JAGPOW010000969.1 coordinate 87,851, forward strand.
GGCAGCTGAACAGCCAGTGTCTGCCTGGGCCAAAGGTTTGCTCTTTTCTGCAGAGCAGAAATGCAGGGAAAGGGGGTGGCTGGGAGACGTAGCGACGTTCTGCCAAGGACCCAACGGTGCTGTTCCCAGGGAGCTCCCGGGAAAGCCCAGTGTCCTCTGGCACACGGAAATGCACAGGATGAAACCTGGCCGTCTGTACCGGGTTACCCTCAGAGGCGGTGGGGGTGGTGGGAGCAGGGTCATAGGAAGATCCAGCTGGAAGGGACCTCAGGGGATCGCATCTAATCCAGCCCCCTGCTCAAAACCATCCCAAACAAGTGTCTGTCCAACTGCTCTTGAAAACTTCCTAGGACAGAGACTCCACAGCTGCTCCATGCAGCCTGTGTCAGTGCTGGACCACCCTCAGGGTCAGAAAGTCCCTCCTCATCTCCAGCCTCAGTTTCCCCTGCTGCAGCTTGAGGCCGTTGCTCCTTGTCCTGTCCCCTACAGCCACAAAGAAAAGCCCGTCTCCGTCATCGCCCTTCAGGGGATTGCAGACTACAAATTCCCCCTCACTCTCCCCTTCTCCTGACTAAATCACCCCTTCAGCCTGTCCTCATTAGTCTTGCTTCCCAGGCCCCAGATAATTGTTGTTACTTTGAACTGGATTCTTTCAAATCGTCCAGGGCCCAGCGCTGGGGGGGCGTCCCCAGTGAAAATGCAGGGGAAGAGTCGCTTCCCTTGAACACATCCTCAGGGGTTACCCCATGGACATGTCTCTGGTGGGGACAGTCAACTTTATACATGGCAAGGCAGAATTAGACAAAGATGACCCATGCCGGACAGGCCGTGCCTGCGCCCGGCCAGGGCAATGCCAGCAAGGCATCCACTCTTCTCTAGCCAGGGTGGAAATCTCAGCCTGTTTGTCCAGACGCTGGTCTCGCCAGGGCAAGAAACCTACTTGCAACCACATCTTCTGAGGGCCAGGTCCACGTGGGAACCTTGCTCCTGCTCCTGCTCTGGTCATGAGTGTTTCTGCACCGGCCGCCTCTCCCCTGGGGCTGGCATCCTCTCCCTTCTCAACAAGTTGGAAGATTGGACCAAAAGAAATACCATGAGGTTCAATAAGGACAAGTGCAAAGTCCTGCACTTAGGACAGAACAACCCCATGCATCAGTACAATTTGGGGGCTGGACAGCAGCTCTGCAAAAAAGCACCTGGGGGTGACCATGGACAATAAGATGGATGTGAACCAGCACTGTGCCCTTGGTGCCAAGAAGGCTACCAGCATCCTGGGGAGGCCACATCTGGAGTCCTGTGCCCAGCTGTGGGACCCCCACGACAGAAAGGAGGTGGACACATGGGAGAGAGTCCAACGGAGGGCAGCAAAAATGGTTTGGTGGGTGGGGGACAGGACTTGTGAGGAAAGACTATGAGAACTGGGCTGATTTAGTCTGGAGCAAAGGAGACTGAAGGGAGGGTTTAATAGCAGCCTTCAGCTCCCTGCAGGGAGGTTTGAAAGAGGGTGGAGCAGGGCTGTTCTCAGCGGGGGCAGACGGCAGGACAAGGAGCAATGGGCTCACGTTGCAGCAAGGGGAGTTGAGGTTGGATAGTAAGGAAAAATTCCTTGTGAGGAGGGCAGTAAAGACCTCAATAAGCAAAGCCTTGGCTGGGATGTTGCAGCCTCGAGCAGGGGGCTGAGCTCCCTTCCAGCCCCGGAGTCTAGGATCCTGTGAGTCTGAGCAGAGCACAGGGTGCACCGGGATGCTCAGGGGGACCCAGCGCTTCCCTCGGGCTGTAACCCGCTTTGGTTGCACACATTTTTCCACCTTCCTCTCCGCTGAGGGCAGACGCATCCCTGCAGCGCGTACCCCATGCACTCATCCTGCCTGTGGCTCCGGCCCACACCGACAGCCAGCGCACTGCCTGGAGCGTGTCCCCGGTGCGGGCACGGAGGCGCAGCCTCTCAACTCTCCCGGCAGTCCCAAAGCCTGAGCTGCATCAGAGCCACTCACCCTCGCCAGACGGGGTCCCGGCCCTGCTGCCCCTTCCCTCCTGGGCCCCGTTGCACCGGGTGCCGTGAGCAGATGAGTTGCTGTCTGGTGCGTGGGAGGGAGATGGCCCCGCAGTGCAGATCTCCTTGAGACAGCCCAGCAAGCTGTGGTGTGGGGAGGTCTCCCTCGTCGCTTCTGCTGAGACAGAGACTATCACTGCTCCATCATCTACACGCGGCCAGGAGAGGGGTCATGCTCCATCTCATCCCGGACCTCCCGACTCCACCCCAGCATGCCACGGCTCCCTGGTGCTTCCCCCCTTCCTCTGCTTGCCCCACAACACCCAGGCCAGTTTCTAGCCCTAGAGATCCCATGTGTCATCCCTGAAACCCTCCTCTAATGCCCCAGGCTGAGTCTCGTGCTTGAGCAAATGCTGAAAGTATCATCATGCCCCTTTGTAAATCCCCGGTGCATCCGCGTCTTGAACGCCGTGCCCAGCTCTGGTCCCCGCACCTCAGAAAGGAGAGAGACGAACTAAAGAAGGGGCAGAAAAGGGCTGCAAGGATGACGAGGGCTATGGAGGGGCTTCCCTAGGAGAAGAGACTAACGAGGCCAGACCTGGGCAGTTTAGCTAAGAGATGCCTGGGGGCGCACAAGAAAAGGGTTTACAAAGTATTCAGTGGTGAAGAGAAAGTCACTTGGGATTTATTACTGACTGCCTCTCACCAGACAAGAATGGAGGGGGGCACAAAGTTAAAGGATCCGGCCGTCAGTTTAAAATGAACACAAGGCAGTTCTTTGTCGCCCCGCGCGGCTTTCAAGTGGGGACCCATCTGCACCAGATGTGCTGGAAGCCGAGGGTTCAGCCGGATTCACAAAGGGACCGGACACGTTTTAGAGGAAAGGGGCATCGGTAGCTATTTAAGCACAGGCGTGGGGGCACAACTTGCTGGACCTTCAATGCCGGAGGCTGCCAGAGAGGAGAGAGGAAGAGGGGAAAACCCTGATCGTGCCCAGGTCACTCTCCCTTCCAGCCTCCGCTCTCTGCCCGCGTGTGACACGGGAGACGGGTCTGACCCAATGCGTGGCAGCTCTGATGTTACGAGGCCCGTGGCTAAGGGACGCTCTGCAAGTGCCGAGCCCAGCTGTGCCTCACCCCTGCAGACGGGGCCCTCTACCCCCACAGTTTATGCCCTGACTCTTGCCCATCCCCAATTGCACCCAGGCTGAGCGCCAGCAGCTCCGCTCGGCCTTTAGTGCCCTGTGCGGACACCAAGCCCCTCCTGGGCTGCTTTGCCTTGCACTTGGGTGCCTGGAGCCGGCTCCCCCAGCAGCCAGCCCCTCCTCTCACCTCCTCCGCGGCATCTCCCGGCTCCCAGCTCCGACCTTCTCAGCTCCTGGTCCTCCGTGCTGGAGCAACGGGGGCCGCGCACAGCACTGTCCTCCAGCCAGCTCTTCGGGCCATTGCTTGCAGCTGCCTCTGTTTTAAGCAAAGCACAAAGCAGCTCCAAAGCTTGCTGCTACCAGGCAAGGCTGGTCACTCCCCAGCTCAGCGGTGCACGTGCCGTGGCTGGTGCGGGCAGCGGGGGGATGCAGGGAGAGGGCTCTGCGGGGCCGTCGTGCTCCCAGGGTCGCTGGAACCAGGCTGCTGTGTGGCAGCGCCCGCTGGGGCGGTGGGAACGGGCCTCACGGGAGGTTCCCTCGAGCTGGGAGACAAGGGCCGGCCGGCCCCACTCACCCCGAGTCACTGTGCCCCTCGCGGAGGTATCCTCTTGCCCCTGTGCAGGGCTGGATGGTGCCTCACGGCGTGCGGGGCTGGCGGTGGGAGGTCCCTCTGCCATCACGTACCCGATCTCTGCAACAGAGACGTGAAGGGGGAGGCTGCAGGGGCAGGGCTGGCTGCGCCCACCCCTCCGGCCCCCCGCCCCGCAGCACCAGCGGCTGGCCGGAGGGTCCGCGTGTCCCGAGTTGCTCGCAGGTGTCTCCCCCAAACAGCTCCATGTGCTGCGAGTGCACACGCTGCCCGAGGCTGCGCTGAAAGCAAAACACGATGGGGTCTGGGCGTCGTGGCTGGCACCGCTCTGGGCACCCAGTGGAGTCAGACCGGGTCGCTGCGCTCCCTAGAACCGCAGGGCTGGGAGGGACCTCGCAGCTCGCCTGGTCCAAGCCCTGCATGGATGCAGGATGCTGCTCCCAAACCATCCCCAGCCGGGCTTCTCCAGCCTCCTCGGGGAAACCTCCAGGGCAAGAGATCCCGCTGCTCCCCTGGCAGCAAGGAAGATCTAAGCTAAATGCACGCTGCTGCTATTTGCAGCCATCGCTACGAGTCCGGCTCTCTGCAGCAAGGGAGAGTGGTCGTTCCCCCTCTTCCCTAAGGCAGCCAGTCCGGTACTTGAAGACCGCTGTCATGTCCCCGCTTAATTGCTTTGTCTCCGAGCTAAATGTCCCCAGTGATCTCAGCCTCTCCTGGTCCGCTCTCTGCAGTGCTGCGACACGTGCACGTCCAAGTGGACCACGTGCTGCTGCTGCGGCTCTAGCTCCAGAGCATCCTTGAGGGTCTCCCCAACCCCTCCAGAAATCAGAGCCGTGGAACCGGACACTGAATAATGCAGGGGGGTCTTAGGGCCACCCTACCCCTTATAAGCTTCCTACTGCAGCCAGGCTGGGCCTGCTATTCGGGGTCACCCCACCCTCTGCACCTGGGTGTGCGATGGCACACCCCCTCGGCCTTACCTTCCTGCAGAGCCCACATCTCGGGCTCTGGCACGTCACCGTTGCCGGAGCCAAAACGTCCCTCGCTCACAAGGTCCCTGAGACAGTTTTCCAGGCCGTGCAAGGGGGAGTGCTTGGGGGCTGTGTCTGCAGTAAAACAAGATGCACAAAACCAGCCTGGGCTTGGGGGCAGGAGAGGCTCCATCCACCCCTGCCCCTGCAGACGCGCTGCTTTTCCCCTTCCGTGCAGCCCCCTTGGCCCCTAGTCCCTGGGGCAGGTGCAGGAAGAGCGGATGCCCCCTGTCCTACCCAAGCCCCATTCGTTAACACACTCCTGTGAGCCCCCTGGTCCCTACAGCAGCCCCACCAAGGGAGCCTGAGACAGGATAAGGATGCAGAGAAGGCGCAGCCCCTGCTCTCCTCCTACCTGCAGCATCCAGCGTGCACAGCCAGGGCTTCGGCTTCCTCTGCACCCCACCGCCGGCAGGCCCGTTTGCAGCCGGGGGGCTGGCGGTGCAGCCCGCCGGGGTAGCGAGGTCCCTCAGGCAGTCCTGCAGCCCCTGCAGAGGGGAGCTCTGGGGGCTGGCGCCTGTGGAGGGAGAAGAGGTGGCCACGTGCCCTGGGACACGGCGACCGGTACGAAGGGATGGCAGCACACGGCTGCACCACCCTGGCTCTCGCTCTGGCTCTGGCTCACCGTCGTGGCACTGACTCCGCATCCCGATCCCGGGGCTCCGTGGGTCGGGCTCCGTCTCGGTGCTGCCGGCGGACGGGGTGCTGGAGGCGCTGGGTCTGCAGACGGGCACCTCCGTCCGGCTGCTCATCGGGCCACGGAGCCGGGGACGCTCATCCCTTGCTGCTGGGAGAGCAAGGCCAGAGCCCCCGGCCTCAGGGCCAAGCCGGCGCCTCTCCAGGGCACAGGGAGGAGCCCAGGCGATGGAAGAGGCCGCCTGGGCTGGGGGAGTTGCATGATTAAATAGTTGCAAGATTAAATTGCAAAATTAAATAGGGGGCACTAAGGTCCCCCAGGCCTCTCGCCCCATCACTCCCTGCTCCCCTCAGCCCCGCAAGCACATCCGCATCCCCAGTGCCCATCCACCCCCTCATCCTACCTCCTGCACTCGCTCCCCAGGGCCACGGCGCTGCCCTGCGCTGCTCCACGTCTGCCTGGGCCAGGCTGGCTCGTAAGGGGCCAGCTGCTGCATTGGGACATCTGGGCCGGGGCACAGGGATGTCCTTGAGGCAGTTCTCCAGGCCCCGGAGCGGTGGCGTGTCCTCCGTGGCTGCTCCTGCTTTAGCCAGAGATGAATCAGCCCCCGCCTTGCACCCCTGAGCTTCCCTTGCATCTCACCAGGCCCCTTGAAGTACCCCAGCCTCGCCGGCCTGCTCTCCAGCCGTGCAAGGAAGGGAAATGAGACTTCGCCACCACTGGGGATGGGGCCAGAAGACACGGGGATGAGTGTCCTCCAGCCTACCTAAGAGGAGACACCTGCACTGCCGTTACAGGAGGGGGAATAGGCCCTTTGGAGCAACGCACGTGGTCCTGATAGTCCGCTAATCAAGCTAGCCTTTGCTTTGCAAGGCTGCCGTCTGTTTGTCGCTCCTGGCAGCTCCCGTTTCTCAGCCCTGCAGGCAGTTTTTAACTCATTGCAACATTGGTTTTTGCTTCAACCTTAAACTAGAAAATCCATCCCTAGGCCCCCAGCCTATTAGCAAAGCTTCCAGTTTCTTTGTACCTGGAGAAAAATAAGTGCTGGGCTATGTGGGATGCCCCCCTTTGCAAATCCTAGGTCTGCCCATGGCAGCATCTATCCCGTGGATCCTAAGGACGTGCGCTCAGCCCTGCTGAGAGAGCCAAGAAGAACGGAGCCGAACAGCTGGGGAGAGGAAGCCGGAGGCAATCGGAGCGGAGCAGGGCAGGGTCAGATCCAGACTCTTGGGAGGTGCTGAGAAAGGCACGACCGCTGTGAGCATTGCAAAGGACCTTTTGTTCCCTGCTCCGTTCGGACTGGCATGCCTTGCTGATAGCAGCGAGCAGCTGCTGCTTTGATGGCCTGATACCAGAGAAAGGCAGAGGACAGGGAAACATGGGAGAGCAGCTGCCCCGGGCCCCTGTCCTGCAGGCTGGGAGCGCAGAACCGCCGTCCCGGGCTCCGCGCTTCACGAAGGGCGCGGACCTATTCTTCCAGCTCAGAGCAACGTAGCTGATTAGGGGCCCGAGAGGCGAGATTGATGAGGACAGGCTGCGAGAGCTTGGGTTATTTAATCTAAAGAAGAGAAAAGAAGACTTGCGGGGGAGTTGATAATAGTCTGCAACTCCCTGAAGGGTGATGATGCAGAGGATGGAGACAGGCTTTTTTCTGTGGCCATAGGGGACCGGACCAGCAGCAACAGCCTCCAGCTGCAGCAGGGGAGTTTAAATTCGAGATGAGCTGTGAGCGTGGTCCAGCACGGGAACGGGCTGCCCAGAGGCCATGCTCGGGAGCCGCCGGACAGACGCACGGCCGGGACGGCCTGCAGCTGTGTAACCAGGTCAGCCGCACGTAATGCACTAAGCAGGGCAGCTGAGCCCCCGCGCCGCCCCTGCCTTGCACACCCGGGCCCTGCTGCACTGCTGCACCTCATTGCCCTTCGCCCTCCGGAAGGAAGATCTGGGCTCTTTCTAGAGGCTAGCGGGGAAGGAGGTACAAGCAGGGAGCTGGAGTGAGTGTGAGTGTGCCTGGCCAAGGGCAAAATGAAAAAGTGCAAGGACATGGCGTGCTTTGGACCCCAGTGCTGCCCAACACAACACAGCCGTTCACCCACACGTGCTTGGACTGATGCAACATCCCCCAGCACGGAGTTAGACCCAGCTGCAAGGGTCAGGGACTCACCGGCCACGTACAAGTGCCAGGCTCCAGCATCCGCTGGCCTCAGCCCCAGGTCCCCTTCCACACTGCAGGAAGCCGCTTTCCTGGGATAACGGGGCACTTCTTTCTCAGAGATCCCTGGGCCATGGAGACGGGAGCTCTCCGGAAGAGCTTCGATCTTAACTAAAGCAACAAAATCGGCATCAGTGCAAGGCTGGGAGGTCTGTGGGGCTGTTGCCCCCGCTCGACCGCGGACACTGCCTGCCTGGCCCCCCGGGAATCCTCTGCTTGTGAGCAGCACCGTGCTACAGCCTGCGGCATCCCGGGCTGCATGGGCAGGAGCGTTACCAGCAGATCGAGAGCAGTGATCCTTCCCCTCTAGTCTGCACGGGGGGGGCCACATCTGGAGTCCTGTGTCCAGCTGTGGGCCCCCCACGACAGAAAGGATGTGGACACGTTGGAAAGAGTCCAGTGGAGGGCAGTGTAAATGATTTGGGCAATGGGAGACAGGACTGGTGGGGAGAGACTGAGGGAAACAGGCTGATTTGGTCTGCAGAAGGGAAGACCGAGGGGGATTGAATAGCAGCCTTCACCTCCCTGAAGTGGGGTGCAAAGGAGGATGGACCTGGACTGTTTTCAGATGGCAGGACAAGGAGCAATGGGCTCCAATTGCAGCAAGGGAAGTTGAGGTTGAAGATAAGGAAAAACTTGCTCATGATGAGGGTAGTAAAGCACTGAAACAGGCCACCCAGAGAGGTGGTGGCACCTCCACCTCTGGAGGTTTTGAAGACCTGGCTTGACAAAGCCTTGGCTGGGATGATGTAGCTGGGCCTGGTCCTGCTTGGAGCAGGGGGTTGATCTACACATGACCTCCGGAGGTCCCTTCCAGCCCTCGTTGTGCACATGTCTATGACTGCCACCACGGCCCATGGGCAGGAGCAGCCCAGGTGGCAGCAGGGGCGTCCCACCCACCGTCCAACCCTCCAGCACCCACGGTGGGGTGGGATCCGCGTTGTGGAGAAGAGGACAGTCCCGTTTCTGTGGCCCTTTGGGTCCTTGCCAAAGGGTGTCGTCTGACCCTGGCCCCACAGTCTCAGCCTTTCCAGGGACCTGACTGCAGGAGTGGACTGCATGGGGTGAATCAATTACCACCTCTCCGGGACCCGGTGCCAGTGCTTCACCACCCTCCTAGTGAGAGTTTTTCCTAATGTCCAACCTCAACTTGCCTTGCTGCAACTTGAGCCCATTGCTCCTGGTCCTGCCATCTGCCCCCACTGAGACCAGCCCAGCTCCATCCTCCTTGCAGCCCCCTGGCAGGGAGGTGAAGGCTGCTATTCAATCCCCCTCGGTCTTCTCTTCTGCAGACTCAATCAGCCCATTGCCCTCAGCCTCTCCCCTTCAGGTGGTGGTGGTGGCTAGGCCCCTTGGTGAAAACCCACTGGCCATTCATTGGCAGCCGATGCACAAGGGCCAGCAAAGCTCATGCCGAAGACCCCCCACCAGGCCGTACTGCAGCTGCCTGGGGCTGCCCAGCATTGCCAAGCTGACCCGGCTCAATGTTTCCTCGTACCTTCAGCTTTCAGGGGCCGCGTGGCCAGCTCAGGCCCCCCGTGTCCCTCCGGCGTGCTGCCTACCGAGGATCTGCTGGCGGGCGTGACGCATCGGCTGCGAACGGCCACGGGGATTTCCTTCAGACAGTTCTCCAGGCCCCGGAGCGGGGAGGTCTCGGCACCGAGGTCTGTTCGAAGAGCACAGGTGAAGCCAGCAACTCACAGCACACGAAAGCCTGCCTCGGCTCCGTTTCCCCCCGGCATCACACTGTCAAGGCAGCGGGGAGAGCCTGTCTCTGCCTATCCACTCTGTTTGCCTGGCAGGAGCCTAGGATCGTAGGAAATCGGGCTGGAAGGGACCTCAGGAGAGCACCCGGTCCCCCCTTTGCTCACGGCAGATCCCCGTGTCTGTCCAACCTGCTCTTGAAAACTGCCAAGGATGGAGACTTCACAACTCCTCCAGGCAGCCCGTGCCAATGCCGGACCCCGCTCAGAGTCAGGAAGTTCCTCGTCTCCAGCCTCAGTTTCCCCTGCTGCAGCTGGAAGCGGCTGCTCCTAGCCCAGTCCCTGCAGCCACAGACCCAGGGACGCCGAACCCGAGTTCAGCTCTTGTGTCACTCTGCCGAGGTGACCTCGGGGATAACCAAAACCCTTTGCTCTGAAGAGACCGGCTCTGGATGGACCCACTCCTCACCCCCGGCTGGAAGACAAGTGGGAATGCTGCATGAAGCCGGTCTAATTCAGACACCTTCCCTGGAAAACTTCTCCACGGAGGGTATCTCCCACAGATACCCCCAGCTTCCATCCTACACTAGGGCTAACCGTACTGGGTTGGGCAAAACCCCACGGGGAATCATGTGCCTGGCTACTTATAGAGGCCAGCACTTCTCCAGCCTAAGGCGAAGCCACTACCGTGCCCTGCAGGTCCCTGCGATTGCAGACCCCATGGCCCACAGAGCCGCATGCTAGACACCGCTGGGTTTTGCCCCCGTGGAAGCCAGACCCAAAACCCAAGGGCTCCCCTGCTTCAGTGGAGGGTCATTCTCCTTGTGTCTCCTCGCCAGCCCAAATGGACCTGGGGCCAGGGTACACTCGCCGCGTACAGCCGGGGTCTCACTGCTCCCGCTTCAGCTCACGGAGCCTGGGGTCGGTGCAGCACGGGCAATGCTACACTTTCCATGGGCAGGATCAGATCAAGCCTCTGCCCCTCTGCTAACCAGCCCTTGCCTTGGGTAGTTTTACCTGTATGGGAGAGCTGACGGGGCAGCTGGGGGCTGCCTGCAAGTCTAGCCAGATTTATCCCAAAACACTGCAGTGCCACCTCTCAAATGGGTGCCCTGCTTCCCGGCTGGGAGATGGAAATGCAGGCATGGGCAGACATAACATTCATAGCCTCGTGCCCAGCGATACGGTGGAAGTCGTCAGGGTGTGAGGGTTATCTCAGCATGCTCCCCTAACCATAGAAGTGGAGCACAGCCGTGGTGCTTGCAGCCCTGGCTTCGCCAGGGTTAAAGCCCCAGTGCCTTAGCTGACTGGCATGATACCTGTAATATATGTTCAATAGATACTACTCAGGAATCTTTGTATATACTGTGTAAAAATGAGATGACATGCAATAAAGATATATATTTTAAAAAAAAAAAATTGCTGTAGCACTGCCACTGACCTTCTCCCAGCGACCTCCACGCCATCCCGGGAGGCCGCTGCGAGGGGCTGCCGCAGGGGAGGCAGGCCGGCAGGCGGGCCTGGCGGGGCTGGGCGACGGGGATGTCCTTCAGGCAGTTCTCCAGGCCCCGCAGCGGCGAGCTCTCAGCGCCGACGTCTGCTCACACAAAGCACAAACCCAAGCTCTGGAGGCAACCAGGGCTTCTCCGGGGCTCTGAGCCTCGGAAACCTCCCAGGAACACAGGCATGGACAGACGTAACATTTATACCACCGCGTCCAGGGACCCGCCAGCTTGTCGCAGCCAAGCATCCCTGCCTTTGAAGCCACGCTCACTCCGTTTGGAGGTGAGGGGGGATAAGGCACGAACCGCAGTGCGTGACCCCAGGGCCTCACCAGCCCCCTCCCCAATGACTTTGTACACGTCCGGGGACGGCCACCCAAGCACCCAGGAGAGGCGAGCAAGGGCAAGGCAGGTGGGGAGAAGCACCGTGGCCCCGGGAGGACGCCAAGCAGGAGGGGAAGGCCACGCTTCTGAGTCGGGCTGCCTGGAGAAGCAACTTGTGAAGGGTAGCAGGTGCTGAAGCCACAGGTGAGCAGGGGCTGGGTGGTTAGCAGCTCTCCCTTGCACCTGAGTGTGTCAGCCCTGCACGAGGCAAGACCCCTACAATAGCGGGTCACTGAGCCACAGTGCTGGGAAGCCGCGTGCGTGCAGATCACAATCCCAAGAGGCCGTGTGTGTCTGTGCCCGGGTGCCCACGGCCCTGGTAGGGACAGAGCTGTGCACACACTGGGACTCACCCTCTCCAGGCCACGCTCTCATCGGCGCTGCCTCGGCGCCGGCCGGGCTGGACAGACAGGCGCTGGGGACGGGTATTTCCTTCAGGCAGTTCACCAGGCCATGGAGAGGGCTGGTCCCCAGAGTCGGCTCTGCTTGAGAAACCACACAGATCCCAGCGCAGGTCTGGCGCGTCCGCCCACCTGCCCCGAGCCCCCGACACGCAGCATGTCCTCGGGGATGCCCCCAGGCTCTGGCCCATCTTCTCCAGGGGTCACGCTTGACCCCACATCCTCACTGCTACAACCCCATGGCACCCCGGACTGCCCCCGTGAGCCAGCACCGTCCCTACCTTCAGGGTACGAGTGCCAGGGCCCCAGCGGCACCCTCCACGGTGCCTGGTCCCCATCCGGGCCGTGGGCAGAGACGGGGCCAGCCAGGGCATGGGGGGCACAGGGCCTGCATGCAGCCGCGTGCTCCGAGCATTGCAGCCGGCTCTGCCAGGTGGCATCCTCCGTCCCGGCCTCTGTTTTCACTACAGAAGCAATGGGCACAATATCAGCAGATGGGACTCTGTGGCTCAGGTTGCTATCGGCAGGCTCTCCGGGCTGCACCACCGTGGTGAATGGGTGTGAGTGGGCAAGGGCACTTCCAGGCCTGGCACAGACGCCTGCAGACGTCCATGCAAAGGGCTTTGCTCCCTGCAAGCCAGTGACCAGCCCACGCCGGGCACAGGTCCACGGGCTGCACTTGTGCGACCGGGGGGGACCTGCGAGTCTCCTTCTGAGTTCGGCCGTCCGGGCCCAAGCCCTGTTTGCTGCTGGGGGGTTGTTTGATGTGTGGATACCATCCCCTGCCTGGGTCCAGGCCTGGCCAGGAGCTCAGGGCAGGGTAGAGGTGCTGGGTGCAGGAGATGGTGAGTCCGGGGGGGCCAGACAGAGGCTGGGGGGTGGGCGCTGCCTTCACCCACTCACAGGCCCTGGAGACCTGCTAGACGAGAGCCTGGCCCCACGCGCCACCGATCCTGGTGGCTGGGCGAGCCTGGCTGTGGCCCCGTCCCTCTTCCCTGCCTGCGAGGGAATCCCTCCTTGCCACAACCCCGCAAGGACGCCCCTTCCCGGCTCCTCTCCTCCCCGGGGCTGCGTGGGCTCACCAAGCCGACGTGCTTCTTTCCAGCCGCCGGACGGACCCCGGGGCGGGGAACGCGCCGCGCTGCCTTCGGTCTTCACTGCACCTGGGAACAAGCCGGACCCTCAGCCCTGCCCCTGCATGGTGGAGACAGCCAGGACAGCACCCAGGGCACGGTCTCCTCTGCCCCCAGGCCCCTGAGGACAGCGGCACCCCAATGCGGCTTCCTTGGCCCGCTCTGAGGTCAGCAAGGCTGGGAGACCCCCAAGTCAGGGCAGACAGGGATGTCTCCTGCCCAGCCCAGCTCCGGGCTCCCCGGCTTCCCTGCAGGAGGGACCCAGGAGGCTGGGCGAGCGGGTACAAACCCACCTGCCTCCCAACAGAAGGGTGTAGGAACTGGGGTGCACTCCCGTGGTGTCTCGGTTTGGGCAACAGGGGGTTTCCCAGCAGAAACTCCTGTGGCTGGCGTATTTCCAGCCAGCCCCAGACTCACCTTCCCCCCGGCAGCTCCTGCCCAGGGTCCCCGGGCACCGCTGTCCTGCTGCCCGGCCCGTGGAGGTGCTGCAGGATGCCAGGGCCCGGGGAGCTCCCGAGGCTGCTTCTGTCTTCACTGCAGGAAACAAGGCAGGGTCAGGGCCAGAGCAAGGGTGCGTTCCCACCTTGCTCAGCGGTCACCTGGGCCACAGGCAGGGTTTGTTCAGCCTCGTTGGAGATGGCTCAGATGAGGCGTGCCCTTCCTCGGGGCTGGGAAACAGCAGATCCAGCCTCAGCGCGACCCCGGGTGAACTACGTGCTCTGGTTTAAGCCCGCTGTGCGAACCAAAATGGTCACAGAAAAAGAGGAGAGAGGAGGTCGCGGGACCCAGCGAAGGGCAGGGGAAGGAGATGCAGCCGTGATGTGAAAGACTCGGGCTGTTCCCGTGGGAAGACGCGATTCACAGCCCTGCAGACTGAGCGAAGCTGGGGGGACGCTAGCTCCGGTGTAGAAACGACTGGCCCGGAAGGATTGGAGGCACCGTCAAGACAATCGCAGAGACTAGATGTTTTAATGAATCCAAGCAGGAGATGCGCATTGAGCTAACGACTCTGGGACTAATGACACAATATCTTTGGGCTGTTTGGACGATTTTGTTGCCTAGTTTGTGGTGTGTTTTTTAAACTTCATATATGATCTAGCAAGTGAGTGCATGCTCCAGCAGTACTATTTGGTTCTTAAACAGGATAGAAAATCATAGACTCATACAAAATTTGGGTTGGACGGGACCTCAGGAGGTCATATCCAGTCCAACCCCTGCTCAAAGCAGGACCAGCCCCAACTGCATCATCCCACCAAGGCTTTGTCCTAAACACCTCCAAGCATGGCGAGTCCACAACCTAATAATAAGGTGCCACCCCGCCCCTGCATATTAGTAAAGCTCCTAACTTCTCTTTAACTAAAGGAACATGTGTCGCATCCTGCCCTTTGTCACTTCCTTGCTTGCTCCAGAGCACGGCCGGGATGGGGTTACGACCCTGAGGTCCCTGACCCCAAAGGGGTTTCTCCAGTACGTAGCTACACCTTCCTCAAGCGCTGGCCATGCTTGCCTCTCAGCATCCCCCACGCAGCGAGCTCCCGAGCAGGACGGCCCTGGGCAGAGAGCAATATCCGACCCTACAAGACGCGTGAGGGCTGATGCGGAGACATGCACTCACCCTGCGGGGATGGGAGGCTCTCCCCTGGAGCCGCGCCGCCGGCTGCCCCGCTGGGCGGCGAGGGGGGACGCCGGGGCGCACAGACGAGGATTTCCTTCAGGCAGTTGAGCAGGCCTTGCAAGGGGCTCTCCTCGGCCGGCACGGCTGCTGGGCACAGACAAACACAGCCCCAGCATGACCTGCGGAGCCCACCGAGGCGGGCGGCTCCGTCACCAGCACCCGGCAGCAGAGAGACCGGGGCCCACATCCTTGTGCCCTCCTCGTGGGCTCCCAACCCCGAAGACCCACGCAGCTGAGAGCTTATGCCTGGCCCTGAAATGCAGCCCTGTCTGATCATAGAGAAATCAGAGAAACCCTAGAGAAGTGGGGCTGAAAGGGCGCTCCGGAGGTCACACCAGCCTGAGGCAGGATCCCCAAACCAGCCCACACGACCCATCCTCTAAACTCGTGTTAAACTACCGCCAACCCTGACACAACACAGGGCATCACACCCGAGCCTGCCCCAGGAGAAGCAGGAGGGCCGCGGCAGCCAACATCCGCCTTTATTAATACACTTTTTATTAATAAAAGCTAATAAAAAGTTTTATTAATAAAAGTTTGTTAATATAGGCTCAAGAGATCCCAAGCCAAAGCTGTGCCCCTGCTACAGGGGAAAGCAAACCTCCCCTAGCCTGCACCGGTCTGACCAGGGGGTAAAATCCCTTCCTGCCCCCAGTGCAGCAGGGGCAAGACCCTCTCGCCGGGACCCTGCAGCCCGGTGCCAGCAGAAGCATTGGCAGAGCCCGGTCACCACCCCAGCCCGGGCTGCTACCAAGGGATCCCCCCACATCCTCCCCACATCCTGGGGCCTCCGACACCTCCAATCCAGCCTCCCCCAGCCTGGCAGCCACAACCCTTGTTTTGGTGCCCACAAAGGGTGCAGGTGCAAGAGCTGCAGCCCACCTTCCTGGCACCGTGGCAGGGCCCGCGGCTCCAGCAGCCCCCTCTGCTCCCTCTCTCCCTCCGCACTGCTGGATGAGCTGGGATGACCCCGTCTGTCTCCGGCTTGGTCGCTCGTGGCATCAGGGGTGCCTGCCGCAGCTTGCGCTGGAACAGACACATTTGGGGGGTTCAATGCCTCCTTGCAGCACTGCAAACCCCACAGGGGCTGGGGCTTCAAGGGGAGGGTTTTCAGGGGTGCAATTCGTCCTGCGGCCCCCAGAACGGCAGGCGGCACTCAGGGCATGGACAGAGGAAACCTCCTGTGACTGGCATCGAGCTGAGGGAAAACTGCTGGGCTGGGCACGGGGCACAAACCGAATCTCACGCCAAGGGTTTTGTGCCACCCCCTCTGATGCCGTGACACCCTCTGGCCTCCTGACACAACTCTCTGGCTCCCAGAGGCTTGGCAAATGCCCGAGATGCAGGAACAGATGGGCCAGCTCTGGAGCAGAGACCGGCGTTGCAAGGGAGCATCCACTGCTGGCCTCTACGGTGTTTACTCCAAGATGATCCCCACCCCGGGCACCATGCCGTGATTGCAGAGCTGTGCAAACTGCCTCCAGCCCCAGGGTCCCCAAGGTCCAGAGGAACCATCCCACTGCCTCCAGCGGGAGACGGGCCAGACCCAGCTCTGCCCAGGTGTACCATACCTTCACCGGGGCATCTCCCCGCCCTCAGCTCCAGGCTCCTCTGCACCTGCTCCTGCCTGGAGCTGCCATTGCAGCGGCTGCTCTCCGGCATGCCAGGATGACTGGGCCTCTCCGCAGCGGCCAGGTCCCTCAAACAGTTCTCCAGGCTCTGGAGTGGGGAGCTCTCTGCCATCACCTCGGTCTTCACGGCTGATACAGGCCATGGATCAGCCCCCGTCCTGCAGCTGTCATTGCTCCCTGGACAGTGCCGGGGCAGGGGGTCAGTGGCTCGTCCTCCAGCAGGACACAGAGTTTGTTCCTAACTCATTTCCCAATTAGTGGCATGCCTGAAACCACGTCCTGTGCCGCAGGGCTGCCCTCTGAGCCCCCACCTGCACCGAGTCAAGCACTGCGGGGGACGTAGCATGGGAAGAACATAGTAGTGGTTATTGCGGGCACGCTCATCAGCCCACGGATGGCAGGGGGAGAGCTGTAACATCATCTAAATGCTGCATAAACCCAGACAAACCATCATCTAAATGCTGCATAAGACGACCGCCAGCCCTAACACAGCACTGGGCAGCACACCCGAACCCGCCCCGGGGAAAGCGGGGCGACTGCGGCAGCCAAGGTCCTGCCTCCATAAAATGGTCGGCAATACCCAGGCAGAGGCCGTGCCCCTGCTACAGAGGATGGTGAAACCCCCCAGTCCAGACCAGTCTGACCAGGGGGTAAAATTCCTTCCTGCCCCCAAATGTGGTGTCGGTCTGACCCCGAGCAGGGGGGACAAGCATCCCACACCCCGTGAGACGCTGCCTGTCTTGTGCAGCGTGGTAGAAACACCCTTGAGCTCACCGGTGGCTTGCCAGGCCCTTGTCTCCATCTCCAGCCTCGTCCGTGCCCTGTCCCCCTGCGTGTCACTGAGGTGGGTGGGTATCTCCTTCAGGCAGTTCAGCAGACCCTGGAGAGGGCTGTTCTCCATCGGCACATCTAGGTCCACATTGAGATCAATATTAGCAGGTGTGAAGGCATAAGCAGGATGGGGCAAGGAGATGGGCCTGGAGCCAATTATGTTCAGTTGAGAGCTGGTCTCCTCCAGTAAACCCCACCAAATGTCCCAGCCAGGGGGGACCCCGGGGCTGTTTGGGTCCTGTGGGAAACCTCCTGGGCTGAGCCATCTCGTGGCATCGGAGTGGTCCTCCAGGGATGTAGATGGATGCAACCCAACAGGGGTAGATTATCTCCAAGTGTGCACACGCATGTATTTACCCCACTGACATCTGGACCCTATCGCGGGATCAGGAATGGAGAGATGCATGGCCATCCTGGGGCACGGTCCCTCATGCCACCACCAAGCCCAGAAGAGCCTGCTCGTCTTGACCTACCGGCTGCCCCGGGATGAAAGGGGATGGATGAAACCTCAGCCAGTGTGACTTACCCCCACAGAGGTTTCTCTCCAATTCTCCCAGGGTAATTCGCCACCAAACTAGGAAGAGTTACCCTGGGGTAGGGGTCTGTGCTGTCTGCCACTCCTCCTTCACACCAGCATCATGACCTTACGCCCACATCCTCAAGACTAAACCCTTCAGATGCCCGAGACGGTATCATGCCTGGCACATGCCAAGCTGCCCGGGTAGCTCTTAGCCCCTTGCACCCCAGACCATCGCCCCGACTAGTGCTCCCACGACTCACCTGCACACAGGCTCCCCGGGGGAGACCCCCGCTCGTTGCCTTCTGCACTGCTGGTGGACACAGAGCTGGCGGGGGTATCTGGGTGGCTGGGCCGGCCAAGAGCCACGTCCATTGCCCCGCTCTCCAGGCCAGGGGGGTGAGGGGTCTCAGGGGGCTCCTCTGTTTTTACTGCACAAACACGGCCAGGGTCAGCCCGGGCTCGCGGCTGAGCACTGGCTCAGCTGGTGCATGCATCCCGTCAGCCTGACCCGGGGCTCGCCGGGGGATGCGAGAACCAGCCTGGCCAGAGGCTTCTGCAACGCGGCTGGGTTGGCAGCATGCCCTTACCGCCAGCCCGCTCGGTGCTCGTCGCAGCATCGCTGCTCCCGGCAGCCGCGGCTGGGTGTGCGGGGGCCTTGGAGGTCCCGAAGAGGAACTCGGGGATCTCCTTCACCAGCTTCATCAGGGCGCTGAGATGCAGGCTGCCCTGCGGCTCCCCTGCGTGAGACATGGGGAAGGTCACGGGAAGCCCCACGTGGTGACCCGTCCACCGCTGGATCTGTCCCGCACCTGGAAACGTCTTACCTTCCTGGGTGCCCGCGGGGGATCTGTCCTCCTGCACCTGCCCCAGGTCCCAGGGCACATCTGCATCTGGGTAATCCCCTGGGAAAGCCCGTTCTTCTCCTGCAAAGGCAAGGGGCCTTCATGCATGGTTGTGATTTCATGGACCCCCACTCCGCTTTACAGGGGAACAGGGGGTTCCCACTGCCCGGAGGAAACCCCAAAGGCAGCAGAGCCATCGCCCCCGCTTGCTGGGAAGATCTGCGCCAGCAAGAGGAGGAGGACGCTGGACATGAAGCTTCCTCGAATCGCTGACAGTGAGGGCTGGAAGGGACGTCCGGGGGCCACATCTAGTCCAACCCCCTGCTCCACGCAGGACCAGCCCCAACTGCATCATCCCAGCCAGGGCTTTGTCTGCCCAGGTCTTAAACACCTCCCAGGATGGAGACTGCACCACCTCACTCAGTAACTTGTTCCAGTGTTTCATTCTCCTAGAGAGAAAGTTTTTCCTAATATCCAACCTCAACCTCCCTTGGTGCAGCTTGAGCCCATTACTCCTTGTCCTGCCATCTGCCCCCACTGAGACCAGCCCAGCTCCATCCTCTTTGCACCCCCGTGCAGGGAGTTAAAAGCTGCTATTCAATCCCCCTCGGTCTTCTCCTCTCCAGACTAAATAAACCTGGGTCCCTCAGCCTCTTCTCACCAGTCCTGTCCCCCAGCTCCCCAATCACTTTGTTGCCCTCCACTGGACTCTCTCCAACTTGCCCACATCCCTCCTGTAGCGGGGGGCCCACAGCTGGACACAGGACTCCAGATGTGGCCTCCCCGGTGCTGAATAGAGGGGGAGAATCGCCACCCTCCATCTGGCAAAGCTCCCACTCATGCATCCCGGGATGCTCAGCTTTGCTGCATCTCTGCATCCTCCAGAGTCAGGGCTGCTCTCGCTCCTGCTGCAGGTCGGGATGCTGCCTCACTCCCGTCCTCTAAGCACCAGGAGCCATGGGCTCGCCTCCTCCCACCCCCAACCTCCCAGCTACGCCAGGGTTTGCAAGGGAAATGTTGTGCCTGCATTGGGGAGCTCACCCCCAATGCCTGCTGGTTGTTAATGGTCCCTACATGCTACCAGAGCGGCGCATGGAGGCAGCAGGGGTGAGACCAGTCCCACAGCAACTTTCACCCAGGGGGAACCTTGTCCTTGGGCTGCAGAAGACCAGGGTCCCTGGGTGCTGGTGGTGGTCTGCCCCCCAAGCAGGCCGTCATGCTCCCAGCCACAGCAGGAGCACGAGGCTGGAGCAGCTGCAGCCTCTCACTACAGACCCTGTGGCCTCCCCTTCATCCCACCCTCGTGCCGAAAGCCCCCCAGGAAACCTCATCCATGGACCAGGAGCTCAGCTTGGGCATCACGTGCGGCCGGATGTGATGCAACGTGATATCACAGGCGCTTGCCCAATGATCTGCCTAAATCCTCGGCCTCAGAGGGGTGCAATGATGCAGCAAACTCCAGTTAATTGGCCTGTGGGATAATCCCCCGCTGTGGTTTCATTTGATCGCCAGGCAGCACAGCCCCCCATAGCAGCACCTGATAATTGGTCGCTCCTGCACATTCCCCCATTGCTTGCTTTCCCTTTGGCCTGGCGAATTAACCAGCGTTGACTGCAGCTGCGGGGAGCCCGGGGCTGGGGGGTGGCTCTAGCCCCGGTAAGGGCAGGGCTCACTTACCTCCATCGCCACTGAGGTCTCTCCCTGCGGTGTCACGGGCAAACAGCCTCCCCGCCGCTTCCTGATGGTCAGTCAAGGAGAGGAGAGCCAGGGCAGGGACGGACTGACCTGGTGGGAACAGGACAGACGGGGCACGGTGAGTCTCGCCCAGCCCGGTGCCTCGAGCCAGGCTGGCCAGGGACTCATCCGGGAGTGGCGGGGAGTCGATGTTGCAGAGGGTGGAGGTGACACCTATTCTTTGCACCCGACCGCACACGGCAGAGCAAAGTCTATGACCAGACGGTGTAAGCGTGGTTTGCTCGCAGCACCGACAGGGCAGCAAGCGGGGACAGACCAGCCTCGTCCACACAGGCTGCGGAAAACCAGGCGTTGCCGGGCCCAGGTTTAACACCGCTCTGAACCCAGAGGGGACCTGCAGGCGGTAACACGGGGAAGGGTCAGCCGGGTGCTGGGTCCCCCAGCCAGGGACGCGCGCGCCTCACCTAGCGAGAGCAGCAGCCGCGCGGTCTCCTCCATCACCTCCTTGTGCAGCGCCTGCTGCCAGCCCGCCAGCGCGGCCCACTCCTCGGCCGAGAACCGCACCGCCACGTCCTCGAACGTCACCAGCACCTGGGGGAGACACGGGCTGGGCCAGGGCACGGGGTGCAGACGCCCTCCAGGGAGCAGCGCCGCTCACGCCCTGTGCTTTTACCCCTGGCCCCTGAGACACGGCCCCCGTTTGCCACCCACCTGCTGGCACTCCGGGTTCGTGGTTTCATAGTTTGTAGGGTCAGAAGCAGATCATCACGTCCGACCCCCTGCCGTGGCAGGAAAGGATGCTGGGGCCAAATGACCCTGGCGAGGTGATTATCCAGCCTCCTCTTAAAGACCCCCAGGGCAGGAGCCAGCACCACCTCCCTTGGAAGCTGGTTCCAGATCCTAGATGCCCTGTGACGTGGCACCTCTGGTGTCGAGTCTGAATCTACTCTCCGTCATCTTATGGCCATTATTCCTTGTTACCCCCGGTAGTGCTCGGGGCAACAGGGACTCCCCCAATGCCTGCTGGTCCCCCCTGACCAGTTTGTAAATGGCCACTAGATCCCCCTCGGCCTTCTCTTGTGGAGGCTGAACAGGTTCAGGTCCCGTCGCCTCTCCTCGCAGGGCCTGCCCTGTTGTCCCTGACCATGCGGGCGGCCTCCTCTGACCCCTCTCCATGCTGTCCACATCCCTCCTGGCGTGCAATGCCCAGACCTGGACGCAGTACTCCAGCTGTGGCCTGACCAGTGCTGTGTAGAGGGGGAGGATCACCTCCTTGGACCTGCTCGAGATGCATCTGTGGATGCACGACAAGGTGTGTTTGGCCTTCCTGACCGTGTCCCCATGCTGCCGGCTCATGTTCATTGTGGCATCAATAGTTACTCCAAGATCCTTTTCTGCCTCTGCGCTGATGAGAAGGGAGGTCCCCATCCTGTAGGTCTGCTGCTGGTTCTTCCTCCCCCGGTGCAGCACCTTGCACTTGTCAGTGTTGAACCCATCCTGCTCTCATCCGCCCGCCCCTGTGACCAGTCCAGGTCCGATTGCAGCCTGTCCCTCCCTTACAGCGTGCCCACTTCCCCCCACATCTCAGTGTTGTCTGCAGATTTGAACAAGGTGCTTTTTACCCCCTCGTCCAAGTCACCAATGAAGATGTTGAACATTGCAGGCCCGAGCACCGAGCCCTGTGGACCCCACTGCCCGCATCCCTCCAGGTCGAACAACACCTGTCCACCACCACGCAATGGGTGCGGCCCTCCAGCCAGTTAGCGACCCGTCTGATTGTGTAGATGTCGACACCACGATCTCCTAATTTTTTAATGAGACGGGTGAGAGACTGTTGAAGACCTTCCTAAAGTCCAGAAAGACTACATGCACTGCGGCCCCTGCGTCCAAGGACATAGTGCCCTGGTCGTAGAAGGCCGCCAGGTTGGTCTGACAGGATCTGCCTCGAATGAACCCGTGCTGGCTGCCCCCGAGCATCATCCCCCTTCCTGGCCCCTCGCGGATGTGCACCTGGATAATTTTCTCAAAGAGCTTCCCCAGGACCGAGGTGAGACTAATGAGCCTGTAGTTTCCTGTGTCCTCCTTCCTCCCTTTTTTGAAAATGGGGACCGCATTGGCCCTTTTCCAGTCCTCCAGCACCTCACCAGAGCTCCGCGAGCGCCCATAAAGCCGTGCCAGGGGTCCCGCGATGACCTCTGCCGGCTCCCTCAGCACCCTGGGGCAGAGCTCGCCAGGACCCACTGACTTGAACAGAGGTTCGAATAGCTCCGTGCTGTGGCCCCGCTCCCAGGGTCCAAGGAGACCCCTCACCCGTCTGCTACAAAGAAGGGGCAAAGCAGCAGGACGGAGATCGGCTGTCCCAGCCCAAGCCCTCTCCCTGCCCCTCTGGGAACCTCTCCATCCAGCACCCAGCCCAGCCAGGAAAGGAGAGCAGGAAGAGGTGTGCATGCCTGACGGGCCCCAGAGACCATTTCTACTGCACGGCCGCGTGTGCGGCACCACCTGGGCTCACGGGAATCAGGTGCTGCACGCTCATGAGCAGCTGGGCTTTTCCCATACCTGCATCCCCAGAGCCAAGTTGAAATAAAGAGAAGAAACCCCCAGCCCAACACGCAGAAGTATGGCCTGAAAGAGCCAAGCAGTGGCCTCAGTGGGGGTGCCCATTGGCACAGGCTCTGGGCGCACCAGGCCTGGCTGCAATGGAGCAAAGAGCCCAGGCCCCCGGAGCACGCAACACGGGAGCTGCTACACGGGGTCAGACCAGGAGTCTGTCTAGCCTGCAAGGGGCCGCGGACGCTGGCCGGAGCTGTCTGCCCATAACCTATAACCTGTTAAACCTGTAACGCCTGCTCCTGGCTATCATTTATTGTTTGAGGATTTAGCCGCTTTACGTCTCGGCGCTGAGGGGCGTTTGGAGAGTCTTTGTTGCACAACAAATGGGCGCATGTCTAGCAGGGGCAAGTAGCCACTTGCAAGGCCATAGGACTGGGAAGGGCTGTCCAGGGCTGGCCCTCAGGGGCAACCGCATCACAGCATCTGCTTGCAAAATGGGTCAGGGTCAGGGCAGGGAAGCTCTCAGCTTGGGGAAGGGCTGTCCCAGAAGGTGCGTGGCCTTGCAGCTGAGCCCCAGCACCCATGCAGCCGCAGCGGATGCGCGGGAGCTGCACAGAGCAGACAGTGCCTACAAGCCGCGAAGCCAGGACGGCATGGGGAGCAAGACAGGCATTGGGGAGCAACGGGGGGCTCCGGCACTGCTTCCTGCAGACACTCAGCTGAGTCCCAGGCAGCTGAGCATAGAGACAGACCCCTCCGTACGAGTGCAACTCCTATGCAAGGAAACTGCAGGTGCAGATCCCCACCGAGCCCAGACTCGGTACAACCATCCCTTGTCCCTGCTGCCTCATGCCCCCTGCTCCAAGTCAGCTATCCCCAAGGCCTGGCACAGTCGTGGTGTGTTTGCACACCCCCCACCCGGCACTGCCCACTCACACGTCCGTGGGGGCACAATGCCTTCCTCTGCAACAGGGGCACAGCCTCCACCTGGGGTCTCTTGGGTATCCGTTAACACCCCTTAGAGCAACAAGACATCGGTAGCTGCAACCCCCTGCTTTCCCCGGGGCAGGTTCAGGGTGATGCCCGGTGTGTCAGGAGTGACTGGGGCGTGCTGCTCGGAGGTCAGACACGGGGTTTGTCTGGGATGATTTGCACAGGGCTGAACCAGGACCTCTGGAGCTCTCTGCCAGCCCCACGTCTCTGTCCAGGTAAAACCCCCATCGCCCCGCGGCTTGTCTGCATGGGGAGACCAGCGCACGCTCAGCCGGGGTGATGATCCGAGCGCCCGATGAGCACACAGGTCCAGATGGCATCAGGCTCCCAGTCCATGGGGAGACTGCAGAGACCAACAGGGACGGAGCAGGGGGCACAGCACGGTGAGATCCTCGCAGCCCCTGCCTGAGTCTGGGGAAAACCACCAATGCAAGAGGTGTGTGGGGGGTCAACCCTCATTGCAGCTCGGTCTTCCCACAACACAGCCACACAGACAATCTTCCAGGGTCCCTGGGTAGCTGAAACGGGGCCACGTGGTGTGGCAAAACCCGGGGTGCCGGGTGCTCCCAAAGATACCAGTCATCATGCCCCTCCATGCAGGGTCCGGCTGGGCACAGGGACGGGGCTGGCTGCCCCGGCCAAAGGAGCGGGGGAGGCAGGACATGTGGAGGGCGACCAAGCTGGGGAGGACGCCCAGCTCACGCCACACTTAGGCAAAGCCTCTGAAAAGGCCGGTCGCTGCTAGCCCCTGAACAGGTGCCAGCACCTGTCAGCTCTGAATAGCCCGCAGGCTTTGCGCCAGGACCTGCAGCTGCTGCCAGCCTTCGCTGCGTCGCATTTATTTATGCAGCCATACAAGGGTGAGAAAGGACCGATGCAGGGAGTCAATGCAGCGTCACCCGCTTGCCAAGGTGCAAAAAAGATCCCACGGGTCCTGCCAGCAGCGTTTCCTCTAAGCTTCCCGGGGCCTCTCTGCAGCCTCTTCGTGCGCTCAGGAGAGCTGGGCACCCCCCAGCGCAGTGCAAACCGCAGGCACAGGTTGGCACCTGCTACCGAAATGCGCCCAGCTCCTGGCTGCCGCATGGATAGCCCGGGAAAGCTGCGAGGAGGCACTCAGGGGCCCTGGGGGTTGCACGGTGCTTGATGCCGTACTGGGGAGACGGAGGAAGTCCTGCCCGATGGAGACTCAGCGTCCCAACACGATGCACCGTCCCCTGCCGGGGTCCACAAGCACCGGCAAAACGACATTTTGCTCCGGTTGAGTTCCTCACTGCTCGCGGAGCAGGGCTGTCCCGGGCACGGCGTGCAGACGGGCTGTTTCGTGCACCCTTTGGGGCATCCGCCGCGTTCGGTATGAACCATTCACACAGCTGTGTCCCCTCCGACATGCCGTTAGAAGCTGCACAACACAACCCACGAGCCCCCACGAGATCCTACCAGGCAGGGCTAATTAGCTCTAATCACAGTCCACCTGGGCAGTCTCTTAACGGGAGAGGAAAGGCTTTCTGCAGCAAAGGACAAATCCGGGCTAAAAGCCAGCGAGTCGCCCTGGACCAGACTTTGCAAGGCACAGGCTGGCGCCTGCCACCGAAACGTGCTCAGCTCCTAGCTGCCCCGTGGACAGTCCAGGCGAGCCCTCTCGTCGAGGAAGACCTGGCCAGGACCCCGCTATCCTGATCAACTCCAGGGCACTCGGCCTCTCCCTACACGCCGGCAGCACCTCGCAGCCCGTCGCCAGCCTTGCCGGGACTCTCAGGTCCTGACTGAGCTGGAAGCCGGGACCGACACCGCATCAGACCCCGCTCCTCCAGTTCAAGGCATCCCAGTTGGCCTCCGGAGCCAAGGCAGCCGAGCCGGAGGGAGGCCAGCGCCCTGCCTGTTCGCGCCGGGTTTGCTGCCCTGCTTCGGAGTGAATTCAGATGACCTCCTCCCGGGGGGTTCAGTGCAAACAGGCCCTTGCTGACCCCGCAACCCATCCTTACCTGGGCAGCATCCGTCCTGTCAGACATGTTGCTTTCCCAGGTGAGAGCCGGGCAGAGCCCCGTGTCCCGGGCAGGGAGGGCTCCGCTCGCGCTCCCCTCGCCTCCGTGCACGGCGCCTCCGCGGGGACGGGGCCGCCGCAGCCCGCGCTCCCTCGCTCCGCGCTTCAAACGCGGGCCCCGCGACCCTCCGGCACGGCGCGCCTGGGAGCTGTAGTTCCCTCGGCGCGGAGCCGGCCGGCATCCAGCGAGGGGGGACTACAGCCCCCGGCAGCCCGCACGCCGGCTCCCCACCGGCGAGGGCAGCAGGCCGCCTGCCTCCCCTGCCCGGGCAGGGCTGCGCCTGGCCGCGGGCGGGAGCTCGCTCCCCTGCCGGGGCTCGGCGCTGCCGCGTGGGGCCGGGCGCAGCCGGCCTGCAAGGATGCGCGAAGGGACAGCGAGAGCAAGGTGTGCCCGTCCACACGGCCAGGGGTGCCCCGAGCCTGCCGGGCCTGCCCTCCTTCCCGTGGGGACCCGTTTATCCCGCCGGCCCCCGCACCGGCCGCTCCTGCGTGCTGCGAGGGCATCGGGAGCCCTCCAGGCCCGGAGGACATCGGCGGCTCCTGGTGCCGCGGTCCGTCCCCTTCAGCCCGGAGTCCGGAGGGGAAGAAAAGCAGCGCTTCCCACGCCCCGCAAACACGATGCCATCTCTGCTGTGTGCCCGTGGATCTCCCGGGCAATGCCGGCGCGGAGCAGCCACAGGGACCCCCGCTTGCAAGGCCAGTCTTGCTCCCTGTCCTGCCGTGGCAGTTGGGGGACAGTCCGGTGGCTCTTTCTTCCCAAACTTTTTTATGACTTTTGCCACTTGTATGTTTCTTATCTTTGCCACAGTGGTTTCTTTCTACTGCTACTGGCAGGATACTTGCATACTCAAGTGCTCACCAGTGGGTCATTACGCAAAACCTTATGTGCACGCACTTGGGGCTGGTGGACTTTTCCGATCGTCCTTTCCTTCCTGCGCATTTTATGGTTACAGGCAGATGGATTGCAGGCACCAGCCTGCTGTCCTGCTATGACATGCAATGCAACGGAGACACCCCGACATTGCACGGGAGAGAGCATCTTGCACCGCAGGCATCACAGCCAGGGACCACCAAATGCGATGGTACGTGGGCAACGAGGGAGCTGGGGCTAGTGCTGCTTGGAGCAGGGGGTTGGACTAGATGTGACCTCCTGAGCTCCCTCCCACCCTCATTGTCTATGACTTGGGCACGTTCAAGTATATTTGTTATAGGAATAAGAGTCGGGGTTCCCGTCTACCCCAGGGCTCGGTAACAGCGTTTGAACAGCACAGTACAATGTGAGTGTTACAGAACTACTACATACCTTGGATGAGACTGGGTTTACAGGACATTTTCATCACCACATTTACCTTGCTGCCATGCTGAGCCTTGTTAAACAGCCAGGAGTTAAACTCGATGTAATGTCAAAAGCCTCACATCCATGAGGGAACCTGCCCATGGCCAGAAATCAGCGCAGATGAATTAGTCCTCAAGACTAGTTAACTGTGAGCAGAAGGGGTCCTAGTTTCTCTGAGCCTAAAATAGCAGCAGACCCACATCCGGCACTTGCTCACCTCCACCCATGCCAATAAGAGGAATTCAGCAACGAGCCGTTTTCTTTGTGCGCGTGGAGCCATGCTAACCGGGGGGAGGACCACAGCGCCGAAGTCTGATAGTGCATCCATCCAGAGTTATCTTGGAGCAGGATCTGCCGTTTTTATGGCGCTCTGTGCCCTGACTGCCTACCGGTCACAGCGGCAGAGCGCCTTCTGTGCACCTACTGTGCAATAAGTGTAATGGCTGTACCTGGCTGAACCATTTGGTTTGGCTTTATCATAGAGGCGGGAGTGACTGGGCCCATATTCCACCCTAGGGAGTCCTGTGCAACTGGCCAGGGCCGGCCCTGAGCTCCTTCCAAACGGAGCTGCCCCTTTATTGCCCAGGAGGCTGCTCTGATGCTCCAAAGCCGGAGCACACTCACCGGAGAGTGCAAGGAGCTGCGCGTGTCGTCGGAGCCGGGTGCAGCGCTCTGGGAGGAGGCCGAGATCCAGAGGCCTGCTGCACCCCGCCAGCCCCAAGCCTCTTGCCCCATTGTTGCCTGAACCCAAGTGTGCTACGACTGCTGCTACCCTGCTGTGGTCTTTGGGAGAGTCTGCGCAGTGCTGGCCCCCGGGAATGCTCAACCTAAGCAATACGCAGCGTGTACAAGCGCCCCCCGAGGCCAAAAGCAGTCGAGGTTACACATGGGAGAACCGGTCACCCTGGGCAGGTTTCCCGAGGGGCGTCATCATTCCAGAAAGGCAGCCCCACATCAGTAGCAGGACCAGGGCACCAAAACTGCTAGCCATGCCTGTGCCCTGCACTGCACCACCCCGAGCCCTTTGCACAAGCCTTCAGAGCTGCCAGCCATGCAAAGATGCTGGACTTTGTAATGAAACCGTGCAGTGATTCTCAGCCCCCTGGGGCGCCTAGAGATCCTTTCAAGGGTACCGCAGGATGAAACACAACGTTAGCCCTAGGGGCATCACGGCCACCCAGTGTGGTGACACTTATGCAAGGCTCTCTGTGGCCGGGTCGGGGTTGATCAAAGAATGACTTCTCTTTGGGGTTATCCTGCCATGCCTTGTGTGATGTGACGATAATATAGTCATTTCCCCAACGAGGAATGATGTCATTAACCACCTGACTATGAAAGTAAAAGTGAATTCATTTTATTTTAGTGCTGCCCGTGAAATCCGGCAAACTGTCGGCTTGTAACTAAACCAATCCTTCATCTCCCCTGCCCGGTGGCAAATCACCTAAGGACTCGTTGTCTGACTTTGTTTCCTTCTTTTTCTTCCAGGCATTTGCATCCCGCTCTCTGGGGTCGACCCTGGGTCCAAAGACAACCAAGGTAAGTGTCCCACGTCTCTCACCTCTCGGTATCCTGTCCCACCGCAGTTATACCATCGCCCGATCGGTCCGTCCTTAGGCTGCAGTGCTCCTTTGGCTTCGAGGAGCTCCTTTTTCTTCTCTCTTTGATCTCTGACTCTCTCATCTCCTGTAGTGCCCCCGGGAACTCTGAACTACCCCTGCTATATTCAGTTATTGCCGCCAAACACCACTTAAGTGCTGATCCCCTCCTGGTGATAGTATGATGTGGTGCATGGCACTGAAGCTGCTTTGCTCACTCGGCTGTAACCCTTTTGCTTGGTTCTAGGGCAATTTGGATATAGGCTGATGTTGCAGGGCACTGTGGTGGCATTGCACCTGCCATTTTAAAGGGAGAAGCTACCTGAGAGGCAGGTGGCACGGGGGCTGGTTAGAGACTCACCTGACCAGAGGGGCCGGGGTCTAGCCCTGGGAGCCACGAGGAGAGGAGGTCTTGTCAGCAGAGCTCCTAAATGACCACGATGATGCATTTTCGTTACTGACTGCCGGATGAACATGCCCAGCATCATCGTGGCTGCCCAGTCTGGCGGTCGCTGTCCCACGTGGGTCTTGAGCAGCGCGTGACGGCAGTCAGTCACTGTCCTTGGGGGTTCCTCCCGATGGTGCAGGTTTGGGAGTCCACCCTCAACTTGACGGACTCAATGGCTGCGTCGTTGCAGGCTCCAGGACTCAGCTCCTTGGCTTGATTAGCTTACAATGGCTTGTCCAATACAGTTTTGTAATGGTGAATTCCTCTGGCTAGGCAATTAATAGCCAGAGGCTCTTGCTTTGCATTCCTTGCTTGTCATTCAATTACCTACTGACTTGTACATACTTGCTGTTCACTACAGTTTCAATATTACAAGGTTATGAGCTAAGGTAGAGTATAAAATAAAATGTAAAGCATAAATAAAATGTGAGACACAAGATGCTATGGCAGAAGTGTAGAGGGAACATGTGAACAAAAAAATAGACATGCATAATAAAATAGGATATAAAAATGAAGACAATATTCATAGATGCATAGCTTGTAAGGCCAAAAGGGACCTCAGAAGACCATCGGATCCAGCCCCCTGCACCAAGCTTGTCCGCATCCTCGCTGAAGTGCGGTGCCCAGACCTGGACGCAGTGCTCCAGCTTGGTCTCACCGTGCAGACTACAGGAAAGAATCACCTCCTCGGTTTTGCTGGAGACGCATCAATTGATGCATGCCAGAGTATTATTTGCCCCGTTGGCTACAGCATCGTGCTGCCGAATCGTGTTGATCCTGTGGCCTGTTATTGCCCCCAGGTCCCTTTCATTCGTGGTGTCGGTCAGTTTGGTGTGGCCAAGCCTGTAGGCGTGTTGGGGGTTGCTCATCCCGAGGCTGGTTCCCATCCGCCTGACTTGCCAGCCTGTCTAGGTCCGCCTGTATCCGTAAACTGTATTCAAGCATGACCACGCTTCCCCATAACTTGGTGTCATCCACAAACTTGGCCAGTGAGCTCTTCACCCCCCATCCAAATCATTAATAAAGGTGTTGAAAAGTACCGAACCGAGCACCGATCCCGGTGGGACACCGTTGCACGCTTCTCGCCAGGATGACCGTGCAGTCACCAACATGCACATGCACACACACACGCAGCACCCAGGTCTCAGCCTATGAGTATGGTCTAAAATATAATCTAAAAGGGAATAATAACATCTTATAAAATGCTTATCAAAGGCCTATTATAATAATATAAACAACTCCTTTTGGAACATATGTATTAAAGGACAAATGTATTGCTTTGCTTCATGATAAAGAGATGAGAAAAGGGGGGGGGGGGTGATTTCCTAAAGAGGGGCTTCCTGACAAGAGACAGGGGTGAGGGTGTCCAACTCGGGACCCTTCAAATTCTAGTTTATCAGGCAGGTTGAAACACTGTAATCATAAACCTCGGGGCTGGTCCCCCCCCACACACACACACATGCACACACGCACACCCATACACACACAGTAGCAGGGTACAGAGTCAGGTGCACCTGTCCTACAAGCGCTGGAGTCTGCCGTGGAGGCTCCTTCCAGCGTGGAGCAATCCCCCCGAAGGGGGTCGCCGGCTGGACAGGTCGGGCGCTGGTCAAGTCCGAGATCAAGAGGGCGCCGCTGAGGGTCACTTTTCACTGCCTTTTACCTGCCTTTTATCTTAGCACATCCAATCATGTTACACACTCAATCACTGATTCACTGGCTCTTTCAGGGGCCAGCCTGATGCAGGGAAGGGCAGTTTGATTCCTGCCCTTGTTAACGTGGTTACAATGTATAACTTACTTCTGAAACTAATCACATTTAGTTGAAAGGTGAGGCGTATAACATATAAGCTGCAAATGCCATGGCACACAAATAGATAAAAATACCAACATACCCGGGGAGATACAAAATGCACACACACACATTTCAAAACACAATTCCTTATCTTAAAGTGAAAGAAAGAGGAAGGAAGAAAAGGTAGAAGAGGAAAACATAGCCAAGGAGGGGAGAGCAACTGCAGGCAAGAAGAAAAAGGGGCTTTCTGCTACAAGGGCTGGTCTTTGCTGCACCAGGAAGCACCGGGGCACCATTGCCAGGATGCCATGGTCCACAATGCACACGCATGCATGCGTGTGCATACACATGGCAAGTGCCCTTGCTGTTTGTGCTTTGGCTGCTGCTAACACTGCCTCTCGGGGGACCCTGAAACCTGCCTCCAGCTCCCGGCTAGGGGCCGACCTGGGCGTCCCTGCCTTGTGCCCCCTTCCCCAGGGAGGCTTTTCAAGGTGGGTGCGGAGGGGGCAATCATGGCAACAAAGGACATCCTCGGCTGGGATCTGACACCCACCAGGCTCCAGGAGCTCCCTGTGATCTCCCCTGCAACGACCAGGCCCCCGGGTTTGGGCCGTCTCTCCCCTCACCCCTGGTTCATGGAGGGGAGGGTTAGCCAGCCCCTCACCGCTGCACACCGCAGGTACCCTGGCCTTCCTCGGCTTGTCTGGCTGCCTGGATAAGCCCCCAGGAGAGCAGGGCTGGGGGGGCAGTGGTAGGGGATGGTCTTGCGCTGGCAGCCACCACCCCCTTCTGCACAGTGCCCTAAGGAAACACCGTCAACTCCCGCCGACCCATTGCAAGCGGAGGACCCACCCCATCCCCTAGCTTCTCCAGAAGCCCTTAGAGGAGTTTCTCTCCAGCACTGCCCTGGCCTTGACTTGCAGGGAAACAAGCTGGAGATGAAAAGCTTTTACCTTTGCCCTTATCAAGGAGGGAGGAGGGAGCAGGAAGAGCTGAGGAGGTTGATTTTTGGTTGCCGCGCAAAAAAGATCCCCCCCCCGCAGCCTTTCCCATGCTCCCACCCCTCCTGTCTCGTGGGGCCAAGACATTTACAGTCCCTAGACGCAGTGTGTGCTGGGGAGGGGGGGCATTGCCCAATGTACCCCCCAGTCCGAGCTGCTGCAGAGGCATCATCAAATCCGGCCCCAAACAGAGAGGCCCCTCACGGTCCCGAATACCTTGGCGCCCTTCGAGAGGATGGGCTAGGATCACAGCGAGCCCTGTTCTGGTCCAGCAGAGAGGATCAAAGCCCCCAGGGCCACTTGCTAGGGGATTTCCAGGCCTGGCTAAGGGGAGGGAGTTGCAAAAGAAATTGCCCTTCTCTGCTGCTTTGGAGGGCAATGAAGAGGGCCTGGGTCTGGGTTCCCCCACTTTCCCCCCCCCGGCCATGGCGGTGGCACGGCGGCGGCACGGCGGGAGCAGGCATGCATGGGGGGCTGCTCACAGCCCTCTAACGACGCGTGTCGAAGCGTGCCTTCCCCGGGACACCGCCACGGCCGGGATAGGGACGGGTGCCCAAACCATGCATGAGGCAAGAGCCAAGTGCATGGTCATTTTGATTGAAAGCCAGCTGGGTGGGTGGGAAGTAGCACTGGCAGCGCTCCGGGAGCCAGGACCCCCTGTTCTCGGGGGGACTCTGTCCCCACCCCAGGCCTGTCATAGCTAGCTCGCCCTTTCCATGATTGATCAAACTCATTGGGCATCAAATTGGGGACCTCATCCAACCCCCTGATCATTACTCTTATCATGGATAGGCATCTAGCTGGGGTCATCTAGACCCACTGCTCTTTCCTGCCTATGCAGGGGGTCGGACTCGATGATCTATGGAGGTCCCTTCCCACCCTAACATCTGTGAATCTATGAATTACACCATGGTCCGAACGACACAGCCAGGGGCAACCCGGACCGCATCATGAGAGACCACAAGGCTCTGGGCAAAGCTCAAGGAGACGGGGCACAGGTGGTTTTTTCTTCTACCCTTCCAGTGAGCAGACGGGGACGGCACCACGAGACACAAATGCTCAAAGCATGGGGAATAAGCTGGAGGAACTCGCCCTGGCAGAAACCCAGGCCTGGTGGGGCTCACGGAAACCCGGTGGGATTCCTGCCCACGCCCGGGCAGCGGGCATCGAGGGCCACAGGCTGTACAGGCGAGCCAGAGCGGGGAAAAGAGGCGGGGGGTGTAGCACTATACATCAAAGAGCAATGCGTGTCCTCAATGATCAGGATGGGGTCAGAGGAGGGGCAAAATGAAGCTCTTTGGGTAAGAATACAAGGGGGTCGTGGGGAAAGGGACTCGATAGTGGGCGTCTACTACCGACCACCTTGCCGGGGGACAAGCTGGACCGGGAATTCACAGGTCAGCTCACGAAGGCAAGGGACGTGGTCATCATGGGTGACCTAAAGTACCCAGATATCTGCTGGGAGGAACAGTCAGCTGGGTCCGACCGCGCACGTATGTTCCTAGCCATGTTACAGGCGGTTATAGGAGGTGCGCGGCCCCAGCAGGGGAAATGCCTGGCTGGGCCTGGTCCTGGCCACAAGCGACGACCTGGCGAGGGCTCTGGGCGACAGCGATCCTCGCCTGCCGGGATTCACCACCCAGCGCAGGGTGGTGCAAGCAAGCAGCAAGGCAGCAGCCCTGGGCTGCAGGAGGGCCGACTTCAATGAGCGAAGAGGGTTATTAGGGGAAGCATGGGGGTCTTGGAAGCTCGGTGAGATGGGAGTCCGAGACGGGTGGTCGTTCCCCAAGGAGACGATCCTCCGAGCTCAAAGGGAGTCGGTCCCAATGCACGCCAAGCGGGGCAGGAGGGCTAAAAAGCCCGCACAGCTCGGCAAAGGCGTCCAGGGATGAAAAAGGAGGTGTACAAACAGTGGAAGCAAGAGGCTTTCACCAGGGAGGGTTACACCTCCGTTGCTCGGGACTGCAGGGAGGCTGTTAGGAAGGCCAAGGCAGAGATGGAGCCAGGGCTAGCGACCAGAATTAGGGATAACACAAAGTCCTTTTTCAAATACATAGGAAGTAAGAAGGCGGCACCGGGTAATGTGGGGCCCTACGGGTTTGGCAATCCGGTGATTGCAGCAAATGAAAAAGCTGACCTCTTTAACGAATTTTTTGCCTCCGTATTCCTGAACAGGGACTGGACATTCCCCCCCTAGGATTACGGACGGATCCGGGGAAGACACCGCCATGCCTGGGGTCAGGGATGACCTAGTTAGGGAATTTTTGGAGGGGCTCGACATGTTTAAATCAGTAGGTCCAGATGCTCTTCACCCAAGGGTGCTGAGGGAATTGGTGGGAGTCATAGCGGGGCCCCTGGCACGGCTCTTCGAGCACTCGTGGGGCGCTAGCCAGGTGCCAGGGGATTGGAAAAGGGCCAACGTGGTCCCCCATTTACAAGACGGGGAGAAAGGAGGACCCCAGCAATTATAGGCCAGTCAGTCTTACCTCGGTCCTTGGGAAGCCCTTTGAGAGAGTTATCCAGGAGCACATCTGCAAGGGCCGAGCAGGGGAGGTAACGCTCAGGGGCAGCCGCCATGGGTTCCCTGAGGGCAGGTCCTGCCTGACTGACCCGGCTTCTTTTTAGGACCAGATCACAAAGTCCCTGGATGAGTCCCTTCCAGCCCCACTCCTCTGTGATTCGACTATACAGTAAAGTCCGAGCGGACACGAAAAGCAGAGCCCTGCTATGTGGCCCTCTGAAACCAAGTGTAAAGATACCCTTGAAAAAATGGGCGGTAAGTTCACTTGTGACAAACGTGTGTGTATCTGCTCTCCAAAGACACGGTGGAGGAACGGCGAGCCCAGCAGCATCCCACAGTGCCTTGCGTCTCAGTACAAGGGAGCTTTCCCTCCGCCCACCTTCTCTCTACTGCTCCTGGGTCACGGGTGCACCAGAAGACTGTGCTTTGTGCAAAGAGGCAAAGCCACCATTTCATCAAGATCTCCACCCTTTCCACTTCATAGACCACCCTTGTGCCACCACCACCACCACCAAAGCCTGTTTCTGAGTGACTGCAGAGGGACCCTCTGCAGACATTGCCCCTTAGCCCGGTCACCGAAGCAAAGAAAGCAATCAATATGCCCAGCAAAACTAGTACCAAGACCAAATTAAACAGAGCAAGAAGCCTGAGAGAAGACATTATACAAGGCCTTGAGATAGATAACCCATCACAGCACGTTCTGGTTTTAACTTAGGTCCCCCTTAATGTTAACCCAAGGAATTAGATGCAACTTTTCTTTGGTGCAGATAGTTGTGCTCAGCGTCATAGATAAGCTGTAAAAAAAAAAAGCAGCAGCCTTGTCTCTGAAGGTCAGAAGCCAAAGTGAAAAGGAAACAGGCTGGGGACAAGCAGCATTCCCAGGTGGTGAAGAAAGGAGATAAGAAATCCTCCCTTCCAGAACTGCAATTTTCACAGCAATAACTCCCAGCTCACTGGCACCTTCCAAGGCCACCCACCGAAAAGCTGGTGCCGTCCAGTTCCCAAAGTCCCCGGGAAAGAAAGACATTTAAGTAAGCCAACCGGAGAATGGTGGTTAGGATAAGACGTACATGCGTGTGGGGTATGGGCAGGAGGGAAACCTGAAGAGCCCAGTAAAGCCAGGAAGACTTGCTGCCAGCCTGCAGGCTGCCTGCCTCCCCCCACACCGTCTCCCCAGGCAGTATAATGGGGCAGTACCCACACCGCCCTGTCCAGGGGAGCCAGACCTGTGCGAGGGCCCGTCACCCAGAAGAAGCCGGGCTGTAGACCTGTCTCCCACCTCTGTTATCAGTGGCCAGCCCACCGCTCACCTGTGACCCAGGGAACACCTGCCGCTGCCTTGCACCCTCCACAGCGCACCCACCGGGGCATGGTGAAAGTGTGCGGTTTTCTTCCTTTTCCCCCAGATGCTCCAGCTTCTCCTCAAGAGCAGGTTTCAGCACCGATAAAGCCAGGGGAAGAGACTCGGGGGAGAGCCCCCTCCAAGGTGTAAGCCACGGAAGGCGCCTGGGCAGAGCTCTGCATACAAGAATTGCTCTAGTATTTTTCCATAGTGAAGAAAGAAGCGAAAGCTGAGAGCTGGCATTTTCCAAGGCGGGGTTGAGTCTACAAAGGTAGAAAATCACTGCCCTGGGACATGTCGCCCTCTTGGACCCCAGCCTCAGGACCTTGCAGCATGGGTTAAGAGGTCTTTGCAGCAGGGTTGGAGCCGTGATGGTCCAGGAAATGCACCTGAGACAAGAGAGGAGTGGCAGCGGGGGTTGTGCTACCTATTATTGGACTGACTGCATAGTTGGGAAAGCTGCTAGACCAGCTTTTGGGCACAAGGTGACCCCCAAAAAACGTGTTCAACATGTTCCAATGATACAGCTGGTCTAGTAAAGACACCAGAAAAAAACACACGTCTCTTGGTAAAGCCCCTGTAGGCAGGTCTTTTATCCTCCAACCAAGACCTCAGCCGTCAGCCACCCTTTGCCTTACTGCCCATCCCAAAACGGACATCTGGCTGGGGTATTATGATCCCCCATCGGGGCAGGGGGTTGGACGTGATGGTCTGTTCAGGTCCCTTCCGGTCCTAGAAACGATGAGACTATGAAAACAATCCTGCGCACTCGCTACCCCACAACTCCAATGCTCCTGCTGCTGGGGCAGGAGAGGATCGTAGGCGAGGAAGTCTCCGGACACCTTTCTCTTTGCAAACAGCCCAAAAACCTGGCTTTTAAGCATTCAAACAGCCAGCAGCCTCTATGCTTCTGTACCTGAGCTGCAATAAGATGTTCAATGAAGCTCCAGTAGGTCCCTGGGCCGCGGACGCAGGGGAGGTGTGGAGGGGGACAAGGACTTTGCAAACCACCGCTGGGAGAGGGCATGGGCCTCGACGCTCGTCAGCACGGGGGCCCAGGGCCATGGACATGAGACGAAGCGTGGGAGCTAGCGGCTAGTAATGCCAGGCTTCGCAGCCTTTGCCGTCCCTGCATCCCTATGGCAGGACTGCTGCCCCCAGCACCTGCGGGGGTCCTGACCTGCGGGGAGGGGGGGGCTGGGTGGAGATGACCCAGCTCAGCCTTGGTTCCTCTGACACCCCCACTCCCCCCAGCCCGTGTGGGGACGGTGGAGAAGAGGGTGTAGAAGAAGCTGGGAGGCAGGGGGCCCTCCCCCAGCCCCCTCCTGTGTCCCCCCCCCTTGCTACAGCTCTGAAACTAACTCCTCTGTGCAGCCCCCTTTGACAAAGCAATGGCAAGTCTCCCTCAGGGAGAGAGAAACATACCTTTGGAAGGAGCAGCGGGGCAGGGCAGGAAGCGGGGAGGGGGTGTTCATGCCTCGCTGCCCAGGAGTTGTGGGAGGGGGCGATGATGAAGCTGGGCTGGGGCCCTCTGCCCAGAGGAGCTAGGCCTGGCTTGGGAACAGGGCGTGGGTACCCCTGGACCGGGACCCTCCCCTTGCACCCCCTTGCTCTCCTCCAGGCTTATCAGGCTTCCCAGGCAGCCAGCCAAATGCCTGCCGGAGGGACCCTCCCCGTCCTCGTGATATATCGCCTCTCTGGAAGGACTGGACAGGATGGGGGAAGGGTTGGGATGCCCTGGGTCTCGGATGACAGAGCATCCATTGTCCGAGTCTCTCCCTCCTCCCCGGGCTGGGGCAAGGCCCTTGGGGCAGGAGCGGGGGAGGTGGGTCCATTTTCGGGACTGTCTTGCTGTCGTCCCCCCCCCACCCCGGACATGCAGTCGCCGCCCCCGCCCCCCATGAAGGGCGAGCGGGACGCCCCATCCTCGCTGGGACACGGAGACAGATAGGGCAGGGAGCAGAAAGTCGAGCGGCAGATCAGGCAGGGAGCAGACAGCAGAGCAGCAGGTTGGAAAGGGGATCAAGGGGCACTCCGGGAGAGCGAGGAGCTGGCACGTGGCCCACCAGCCAAAATAACTCATCTAAATACTCGTAAAGCGGCACAAACGACCGGGCCCGGCGTCCAAAACGTGGCACGCGTGCACCTTTCCCCGGCCCCAGGTGAAGGCAGGGGACGGGGCTCCTGCATGTGCAGGAGGCAGAAGACCCAGCGCGGCCCAGCGAGCTCGGCGAGCGCACAGGGTGCAGTGGCGCGTATTGATAAAAATCAGGTCACTGGAAGGAATCCGAGCCCCCCGGGGCATGCAGACGATCGGCTTGCTTCTTCATAAGACAGGAAAGAGATCTCGGGGGAAACGTCCTTGACATCAGAGCGGGGAGGCAGCAGCAGTGGAGCGCTGGGATCTCCTGCACTGCAGGCTGGAGAGTAAAGAAGCACGGATGATAGAAAACGAGGGTGGGAACGGACCTCGGGAGGTCACATCCAGTCCAAGCCCTGCTCCAAGCAGGGCCAGCCCCAGCTGCATCATCCCAGCCAAGGCTTTGTCTGCCCGGGTCTTCAAAACCTCCGAGGATGGAGAGTCCACCACCTCACGCGGTAACTTGTTCCAGTGTTTCATTCTCCTAGAGAGAAAGTTTTTCCTAATATCCAACCTCAACTTCCCTTGCTGCAGCTTGAGCCCATTGCTCCTTGTCCTGCCATCTGCCCCCACTGAGACCAGCCCATGACTCTCCCCAGACAAAAACGAAGGGTCACAGCGCGAAACGAGCTGGCCGGCAATTTAAAACCAGCACCAGGAAGTACGCTGTCACCCGCGTGGCATTAATGTGTGGAACTTGCTGCCTCCGGAGGTGGTGGAAGCTGGCAGCTTTGCCGGATTCAAACCAGGATCAGAAGTATAGGTTGTAGCCAGACATAAGCAGGCGAGGTTCTTTGTGTAAATCCTATATCGTTTATTAGGCCAACTCAAATAGCCGCAAAAGTTCTTCTTTGCAAGCATTTGTTCATCAGAGATGCATCCTTGGAGGAAAGGGGCATCAGTCGCTGCTGAGCAGGGAGCGAGGGGCACAGCCTCTGAGTCCGAACTGCCTGGACCCGAAATGCTGGAGGCTGCAAGGCCGAGAGGAACGGGGGAAAACCCTGCTCGGACACTGATCACCCGCCTTTCCAGCCCCTGTGTAACCCAGGCCTGTTGCTCTGGCACTCTGGATAGTGAGCCAAAGACCACCAGGTCGAAATAGAAGGCCGCCCTTGGTGATGGGGGCTACTAAAGGCACGTGACTGATTTCTTGGGACAACTCAAAGACAAAACAGGGTCAGGAGTGAGGGTCATGGGCTCAGAGTGAGTGCACCCAGGGGGGACACCGAGCAGAGCACGCCGGACAGCGTGACACGGGACACTGGGCGAGATGACCCTATGGTCTGACCCAGTCAATGGCAGTGCTGATCTTCTTAGGCGTTCGACCAGATGCCCCTTGAGATAAAATGCCTTCCTGATCCCAAATGCAGCACCAGCCTGACCCTGAGTGGAGGTGCAAGACCCTCTATCCAGGACCCTCTGGGTTTAAGTCCCAGTAGGAGCATCGGCAC
Organism: Caiman crocodilus; assembly: GCA_030014935.1. Classification (NCBI taxonomy): domain Eukaryota; kingdom Metazoa; phylum Chordata; order Crocodylia; family Alligatoridae; genus Caiman; species Caiman crocodilus. The sequence goes on from JAGPOW010000969.1 coordinate 126,989, forward strand.
AGCCCCATCCCCAGCCTGGGCTGCAGGCAACATCCAGCACCCCTGAGGGGCATTAAACTGCATACAGCCTGTGGCTAACACCCAGGTCCTCTGGTCTGAGTAACAGCCTCCAGGACAAAGGTGGTCTGGGATCGTGGACACAGCTGAGGGGGGGTCCCCTAGAAGAGCTCTGCCGTGACCTCCCTGCACACTTCCTCCCAGGGGTACGCAGGCTCCTTTCACAGCAGCGTGCACTGTCAGAACAGCTACAGTGCCTCACACCAGCCCCAGGCGTGCAAGGGTGAGTCCCACGCCAGAGCCCCAAGTCCAGCCAGGACCCCCAAAAATGAACAGGACACGAAGCAGCTGCATCACCCCCTTGCATGCTACAGAAACCACTGCACCGTGACTGCGCAGGGCTGATGGCCCTCTCCACTCAGGGGAACCGTGGACCCATTTCCCCTTCCGTTTGCACTGCAAAGGCGTGTGTAGATGACATGGGCATTAATGAAGAGCGCCTAAAAATGTGAACACGCCTTTATTTTGGTGCGGTGCAGTTTTGTTCGCACGACGCGGCGTTCGTGTTTGCATGAACGGCGTTTTCAGGCGAGCGAAGCCCCCGTGTGTCATTCCCTGCAGATTTCAGTAGGGAAGAGTCAAATACCAATTTACCCCCTGGAACGTCTTTCCCCGGACTCTCCATGGGAGTCTCCCCCGGGCACAGTCACCCCCAAATCCTTGTCCCTTGCACCCGCCTATGCAAGGTCGGTCTGGTCTCTCGCCGTCAGTACGCGATCCCAAAGACCCCATACCAATCCCAAAGACAAGCCGCGTGAATCCTCCCCTCCCGTTCCTTTCCCTGCCCATCCCACCATGCCACAAATATATGGGAGGTTTTTCCTTTAATTAGCTATAGCTGCTATGATACCGGTTATAAGAGTAACAGGGGGGCTATGGTATCATAACAGGAGCAAGGGGCTGGGTGTTTGTTGCCGCCTCGGGGATTGGCGATTGCTGTCCATGTTGCTGGTGACGAGCTCTTCTGGCTTTGTTTTCTGGGGGGGTTTTTTACTACATTTCCCAGCATGCCTGAGCTCGTCCGTACAGTTTCCGATGGGGGCTCCCATTTCAACCCTCCCGTTCCCTGCCCAGGTGCACTGTCAGTCTGCTTGTGCAGGGCCACGTACGGCTTTTGGAGCTGTCGTGAATTGTTGAATACGTGCTTTGGGAATGTTTTTCAAAGCGCGGCGTGCTGTTCAGCTTGGTGCCCCCGAGCTATAATAGCTGTCCATCTCACCCAGATGGTGGGGGGTCCGTTCAGACGTGGGTGACGGTGCCTCCCCCAAAGCGCTCAGTCCAGAAGCAGCAAACCCCCAGCCCAGTCCCGTTTCCTCCGCCTTCCCCGACCGTCCTCCCTTCTGCCCCCCACCTGCAACGCCGCACACCCCTGCAGACAGACGCAGATTCAAAATGTAAAAAAAATGAGTTTATTTCAGAACAAAGCACTAGGGATTGTTGTCAGCAATGTATCCTGCCAGACAGGGGCTGCCCGACCAGCCTCTCCTCGAGGACATCTCCGTGCCGCTGCCCCACGTCCGTTGTCTGGCCACTGCCCGTCGCGCTTCTTCTTCCCATGAGTCCTTGCAAACCTCTCCGCGGCTCTCACAGACATTGTGCAATGCACAAGCTGCCACAGTAAAGGCCATTATATTTTCTTGCTCCATCTTGAGCCGGCGCGTAAGCACCCTCCATTGTCCTGTCAGTCAGCCAAATGCACCTGAGCTGAGTGCCCAACATGAGGGAAACACATCCGGGACGGAGAAGAGAGAGGCTTACAAGAGCTGAGGAGCTGCTCGCCCAGAAGCGCCCCCGAAGACTCGCATCCACGGGAAATGGTGGACAGCTCTAGCGGTCAAGCTCTCGGTGTGCAGACCCTGGGAGCGGCACGAAGCCGCTCGGGTCTGCAACCTCTGGCGTGCGGCCAGAGACACGGCGCGCAGGCCGGTGCACAGAGCAGCATCTTCGGAGCGCTCAGGCAGCTCGGGTCCTCAACCCCCGGAGCGAGGCTGGGAGCTCGGTGCAGGAGGCGCTGCATGGAGGTCCGGGAGCGGGCCGAGCCTGGCGCTGCGCGAGACAGCCCAGGCCTCTGACCCCTAGCAAAAGGTTGAGTCCAGGGAGCCAGACAGTGATCGGGCTACTGAGCCAGCAGACAGGGCCGAGCCAGAGGCCCCAGAAGCCCTGCATAGCGGGGCCCTGTTCCAGGGACAGTGACCCCCAAAGCCCACCTCAGGCAAGAGAGCAGCTTGGGGCAGAGGATGAGGACCACCCTCCAGGCCAGGGAGCCGTGAGTTGCGGGAAAAGAGGATCCCCACAGGGGAGGGGAGTCCCCCCGGTTAGCTAAGTGCTCCTGAAAGTGTGGGTCCCACTGGGAGGCCCCCCCCGAAGTTACCAGCTTCCTTGAAGGGCTTGGGAAAAATGCAAGGGCATTGGGGTTTCCCCTGGGGATTAAGTTTGTCTTTGGGATCATTGCGCCGTAAGTGGTGTGACGTTGTGCCTTATACTTTGTGAACGTTCGTGTTTGTAAGTGAGTAGGTAAGTGGAGTCCTGGGGCTCTGCTGGGACCCCTGTGCTATTGTTTCACCTGTTGTTCACTTGGTTTTTTGTTTGTTTGCGGTTTTGTTTCATTGTATTATTTGGGCCTGATTTATTGCTCACCGAGACGTAGCGGTAGTTTATCTGTTAGCTACCTATGTTTAGTTTGGGGTTTATCTCTTTCAGATCAGATACTTACCTGTGACTTACCTGTATCTGGAGCACTGGTGTAAGGCATTTACCCAGAGGGTATTGTTTATGTTATTTGTTTAGGTTTCCTATAGAGAGAGAGAGAGAGAACACATGCTTAGATCCACGTTTCTTTCCCTTGCGCTAAGTCAATGTAAATACACTTGTACCTAGTGCAGTCCCCTGGCTGGCCCGGCCTGGTGCTATAGGGACAGGGGGGACTGAGCGGTCTGCGGTTCCCCCGCAGCACACCTGCCAGCTAACAAGCCCCTTCAATTGGAGGAGGGGAGGATATACCCGAGTACACCTGGGCTGCGCAGGTATTGACATCACAATCCTTGGGAGTTTCCCGGACCCTCCTGCAAGCCTGAGTATAAAGGCGCCCCCCCAAATCTGCCAGCCCCCTTTCACAAAGCGCTTGTGCTGTTGACCACGAACCGCTTTGCCGGGTCTCAGAAAGCCAAGGCCAGCAGTATGGAGCTGGCAGGCCAGGAGGCTGATACGTCCAATGTCCGTGGACCCAACTGGAGCCGGGAAGAACTGGAGGACTTAATCGACATTTGGTGGGAGCAAAGGATCCCAGACAGGCTGGAAAGCAGGAGGAATAAGCCTGTTTATGTCGAGATGGCAAAAGGCACGCAGGCACGACGGCTGGTGCAAGATCAAGTCCCTGAGATCAGCGCTTTACAAAGCCAAAGATGCAAACTCTCGTTCTGGGGCAGGCTGCACGATTGCCCGCTTCTGTGACAAGCTGCCTGTCGCTCTGTGCAAGGATGCGGGCAACACCCCGGGTTTGGAGGCGTTCCCGAGACCCAAGAACATGCTGGACCATGTAAGTCTCTTGTAATGCGCCTCTTGCCACTGCCAGGCAACGCCCGGGGTTGTGCTGGTTGGGTTTGGGGACCCGGGGGGAAGGGGGAGAAATTCATGTGTTGCTGTAGAGGGGTCGCCACGTCCTTTCAGTGGTGGTAGAGGCCAGGTTTGACAGCTAATGATCGGCTTTAATTAATTTTTTGCAGCTAGCATGGGCAGTGGCAGCCATGGAGCTGTTCCCGGAGCGAGTACTCGTAGTTTGGGGCAGTACAAGTGTTGCGGGGTGTTTCCGCGCCTGCCAGCATTTTGTGCACTGCATGGTGAGGGTGGGGGTGTGCACTTTCCTCCCCTTGGGGGGAAGCCAACCATTGCTTTTTCCTTTATCAGCCACCATGACCCATAGCCACCGGGAACAGCGCCCCGCTCGCACTCCAGCAGAGCACTGCAAGCAAAGGCGGTCCCACGAACCCTCGCTCAAGGCTTTGGCAGAGTCCTTAGTAGCCAGAGCATGTGAAGCTGCCTGGCAGGACGAACTCCGTGAGTCCCGGCGTAAGGAGGTTGCTATCCTCAAGGAAGGGCGAGACACCATGCAGAATTTGAAAGACGTGGTCGAGGAGTCCTGTGCTGAATTAGAGGTCACAGGACACTTTCAAGGATGCCGTTCAGAGTGTGCAGAACTACCTGAATAAATGGGTATGACGCCCAGAAAGGAAAAGTCGGTCCGCTTGCCGTGCTTCTGTGCAAGACAAGCTGAGAATACACCCGAGGCTGTTCCCCGAACTCAGCGGGGTCACAGCGGGGCCCTCCGCCTGCCAGCAGGTCCGGGAGGGTGCCACTGCATTTCAGGGCCAGTTCGGGGTCACGGGGGCCAAGAAGCACAACTGCTTATAATGCTGTGTCGCAAGCAATAACACCCCATGGTTTCCTGGCTTCCTGTGTCTGCCTCCATGTCCACCCTTACCCTGCTTGGTTGCGAAGCTGGATTTTGTTCATTGTTTGGGTTCATTTCCCTCTGTTCGTTTGTCCGGCCGCTTCCCGCATGGTGCCGGGCCCAGGCAGGGGTTGGCAATGTCTCTTGCACAGGTACACAAGGTGTGATGCCTGGGTGGGTCGCAACACGCAAGCGCTGGCATTTTGCAAAGGCTGGCCGGTGTCACCCCCCGCCCCAGCAGCCTAGCTTGCTTTTTTGCAAGCCACCAGCCACTTTGCAAAGTCAGGGGCTCGTGCCTTCGTGCTCTTCTTTGGCTCGCCCTTCACAGTCCTTCCTTGCATTTTCACCTAGACAGAAACTTTGAAAAAGCACTTTTTCAGGATTCTTTCCATGCTCCTTCCCAGCCGAGGCCAGGCACCGTCTCCTTCGTTCTGGAACAACAAAGCGAGGCCGTGGGTGGGGGGCGGTGTACAGGAGGGACCCCGCAGGAGCGCCCACCAGGGAGCAGGCAGCAATGGGCTGGCACGAGATTAGATGGGGTGAATTCGTTGCAAGGGAGTTATTTATCAGACATCTTCAGAACCACAGGATCCTAGAAAATGAGGGTTGAGGAAACCCCAGGAGGACACATCTAATCCCACCCCCTGCTCCAAGCAGGACCAGCCCCAACTACAGCATCCCCGCCACGGCTTTGTCAAGCTGGGCCACGAAAACCTCAAAGGGTGGCACCAAAGGCACACTGCTGGCTCCTATCCATCTTATTGTCCCCTGTCCACTTATTTCATGGGCACTAGGGCTGGAAGGGACCTCCCGAGGTCACCGAGTCCAGCCCCTGCCCGAGGCGGGAAGTCTGCTGGGGTGAAGCGATCCGGCAGGATAAGCATCCAGAGGATCCTGGAGTCATCACTGATGCCACAATGAGCGAGGGCCGGCAGTGTGGGGGGTCGGGAAGGCCGACCGCACCTTGTCCTGCATCCACAGACGCATCTCGAGCCGGTCCAAGGAGGTGACACTCCCCCTCTACGCGGCACTGGTCAGGCCACGGCTGGAGCTCTGCGTCCAGGTCTGGGCGCCGCACGTCAGGAGGGATGTGGCCAGCATGGAGAGGGCTGCGTCCAGGTCTGGGCGCCGCACGTCAGGAGGGAAGTGGGCAGCACGGAGAGGGGCCGGAGGAGGCCGCCCGCATGGTCGGGGGCAGCAGGCAGGCCCTGCGAGGAGAGGCGACGGGACCTGAACCTGTGCAGCCTCCGCAAGCGAAGGCCGGGGGGGACCTGGGGACCTGTTACGACCTCGTCGAGGGGACCAGCAGGCACTGGCGGGTCCCTGCCCCCAGCACGGCCGGGACGTCGCGTGGGAACACGGGACACGAGTCGGACTGGACATCGGAGGCGCTAGGTGACGGTCAGGCCCTGGAGCCGGCTCCTGCCCGGGGTCCTTCAGGGGGTTAGAAGGCCACCTGGCCGGGGTGGGTTGGCCCCAGGGCTGGCTCCCGACCCCGCGTCCCCCCCTCCCGACCCCACCACCGAGGAGGCGAGAAGCAGGCGGCGCGCGCGGGCCGGGGCCCGGCCGTACGCCGTTCTCGCGCGTCCCGCCATCCCGCGCGCACCCCGCACCGCGGCGCGGGGCGGCCGGGCGGACAAAGCCGGCCGTGTCCGGCGGTGGCCGCTGGGGGCGCCCTGCGCCGCGCGCC
>JAGPOW010000969.1:180119-193068 GCA_030014935.1 Caiman crocodilus
GCCTCCCAGCTCCCCTTGGGAATCCCCAAAGCACCTGTCCCTGAAATGTGGGAGGGAGAACGTGGGTTTGGTGGGGACAGGGACGTCTCCACTCCTCGCGGGAGCCCACGGCTTCCTGACTGCACTCGGCCGGGCCGGACTCCTGCAGAGCCTTTCCACCCGGGATTTCAGACCCGTCCCCCCCCTCGCAGCCGTTCTCCACGCGGATGGGAGGGAGCCGGGGTGCTGCTCCACTCCGCAGCCCGGGGGCCAGCCAGCTCTGCTCCCTGTCCTGCGCTCCCTGCTCCGCTTTCAGCTCCCTGCGCCACGCGCCCCTTTTCTACGCGTCCCCTCCCTGGTCCGCCTTGCTCCGCTCCCTGCCCAGCGCCCTGCGAAGTCCGGGGGTGTCTGCAGGGAGCGGCCACGTGGGTCATGGCCTGCATGATTAATGAGCGAAGCAGGAGAGGGGAGCAATGACTGACTGTGTCCGTGGCTGCTCTTGGGGCCCAGCGGGACCCAGCGCTGGAACGGACAAAGGAGCTGGGAGATGCACAGAGCTGGTGAGAGCAGAGCCGGACTTCACGTCTCGAACCATCTGAAATGTGCCCGGCCGGAGTTTAGCACCTTCTGGGCTAGATCAGCAGGAGAAACCTAGGCCGCCCCTAGGAGTTTTACTGTTGAATGTCTCTCACAATCCCCATTGTGAGAGACGCCTAGTAGGACATAACGAGCCTCATTTGCCCGGTGAGGTGTAAGACATCGCCCAAAGCATCTCCCTCGTCTCCCCACGATCTAAGAAAGCCTCTGTGGGAAGCAAAAGAAATCCCCAGAGAGACCCGAGGACCAATCCTCACAAATAGGGAAGGCCACAAGCCTGGGAAAAACTATTGTCATCCTAATTTGGAGGCATTTACCAACAAAGCCATTAGGAAAAGGGAATCCACTTCTTGCTGGGCTGCATCTGAGCTCTTTCAAAGCAAAGAAGTAGCACTTGTTTCAGGTTAGCACAGCCCAGCATGCCAGGGCCGCGCTTGGCGAGGAGACGATGTTATTTTGCCGGGACTATTTCATTTCACGCGGCTGCGACACTGCCATGTCTGCCTTTTTAAAGCTCAGGGTGAACGTCCTCCGCCAGGCGCTGGAGTCACACACTGCATTGCGTTGACTCGGGCCGCAGTCCATCGGCATCGTCCTCTGCTGGGTTTTAGTAGCTAATGGACTGATTGCTCCCAATGAAGTCTCTCCGGATCCGGGTGCGAGCGTTGGCAGGGCGCATTGAGAGCGGAAAGCTTTGGATCCATGTGAGGCATTATAATGCCTGGTGACCAGGCGCTTGGCTGTACCTACGTGGAGACCCCCTGCCCCGCTCTGTGTAGAGGCGCCGCCTTGACTGCTGTTGCTGAGCCTTCCCTTTCTTCCTTCTCCCTGCAAAGGGAAGACGGGCCTCCCAACCAGGGGGTGCAGGGGTGCAGTTGCACCCCACTTCCATTCCTGTCCCACCCAGACTTTAAAACCAATTGCCTGGGAGGGGTAGCAGCATCTCTAGTCTATCCCGGCCAATGCAGTCAATTGGCTTTGCGACTTGCTGTCATCTTGATTCCTGCTACTCTCTCCACTGCCCACGTGTTAACGGCCCTCTCTCGTTTTCACTGGTCTCGATGTTCCACCGTTCAAACGATCCTTTCTTCCGCAGCGTTACTGCCTGGTAGCCATTCCCAGTCCCGTCTCTCAACCCCCGCGCTAGCTAAAAACCTTAATTCTGGTGTAGTTATGTTGACTGAGAAACAACCAACAGCAGCGTATTGTAGGTACTGTCAGGATGCTCGAGAAGACTTGATTTTGTTTTACAAATCTGAATCGCTGTCATGGCTGCAGGACACATGGCCCAGTTTCACTACGTTGACAATTTTTTTTCCCCTTGGAAAGAGGGGAAGTTCCTTGTGGGGTTTGTTTTTTTAATTAATATTTTATCTAGCAAAGCCATGCACGTTCCAATAATTATTCGATAAATTATTTGATACGTATTAATAAAACTTCTGGTTTCTCTTTAACGGGAGAAAATTGCAGCATGCTATATAAGATGATGCACCACGTCATCTGCACTGACTTTTCCAGCATCCACGAGACCGACCCGCTCTGCGTTCCCAGTACATTTCTTTACGGCGCCCAGAGGAGGCTGTGATATGCTACGGAAACACGTTCAAGACTTTCCAGGACCGAGCTTGGAAAGGACCTGCAGGGCCACGGGGCTCTCAGGCACCGTGTCCGGTGACCCCTCTCGCAGCCCAATCAAGCTCCATCTCAAAAGCGGTTAGTCCCATTGCACCTCATGTTTCCACGGACGGTCTGACCTGGGTCTAGTTGTTGTTTGAGCCCCGGTGGTCTGACAACCGGTGGTCCAGCTTTAGAGCACATGTGCTGCTATGAGACGAACAAAAAGGCCTGTAAAAGACAACACGAAACTGCCTGTCAATGCACACCTCCCGTGATGGGAACCACATGGCCTCCCGTGCAATAGAAATCTAGCCTTTAAATGGCCCCAAATAACCTCCGTCCAAAAAATAAAGCAGATGCAGAGCCTGCGTGTGCAGGAGGTGGCTTCTGGGGCTGTTGGTCGTAGCCGTGTTGATCTAACGACAGAGGCAGGCGAGGTTTTTTGGGTAGGTGCACGATCTTCGATTAGACCGACCGAGTCGTTGGAAAAGAATTATTTGCACGTTTTCTGGCACGAGCGGGCTTCGTCAGGCGTCGGGCGTCTCTGCCGTGCAAATACGAGGCCGTGCGCGCGCTGCCAGGACACGACGACGGACTTCTCTGACCCGAGGCTGGCGCTTGCTTGAAACGGAAAGGGGAGCGTTGACGAGAAGGGAGCCTTGCCGGCGAGACGCTTTGCCTGGGAGCTGCCCCTTTTTTCCCAGGTCATACTACTGGGGTCAGCAGGGTGGTCAGGCATCGGGGAGAGGAAGATGATGGAGAGTCCCAGGCTGGGGGTAGAGAGATGAGAACGGACAAGGGGTTATGAGGACACTTTCCTTGGGGTGGGGAACAGCGACTGGGGAGCAAACGGAGAGGGGGAAAAGCAGTGTCTCCCCCACTGCAGCGTGCGCCCATTGCTCCTCGTCCTGCCCTGTTGGGCCACAGGCTTCATCCTCTCTCTGGGGTCACGGCCCTGTGGGTAGCGTCGAGCCCCCTCCAGGCCTACCCGGGTCTTCTCTGCCTCTCCCCCTTCCGAGAGCGCCGCGCTCCGCTCCGCAGGGAAACGGGCTGGGTCGCTGTCTCTCCTCCTGGAAAAGCTTGTGCCAGGGACCGCCACAGATACGGCCAGCCTGGTTTAGCAGCCGTCTGTCTTTCTGGGCCAACCGGGGTGGTGCGGGGCCCGGGACAGAGGAGCGTGGGGAGGGGGGAGCTGTCACCCCGACTCCCCGGAGGGGACATGGGGGAATGGGGGGCACGGGGCTGACTGAGTCCCGAGAACGGGGGCATCTGCAGGGGGAGCAGCCCGGCCCCGGCCCCGGGGGAGCTGCGGCCCCGATCCGGCCCGTGCGCGCCGCGCTGCGCTGCCCTGCGCCGGGGGCCTCCGGCCGGCAGGGGGCGCCGGGGGCCGGGGGCCGGGGGGGAGGCGCGTCCTGCAGCAGCGCCGGGGCCGGGCCGGGCCGGGCCGCAGGTAGGAGCGGGCCCGGGGCGCGCGTGTGCGTGCGCGTGTGCTCCCAGGTGTGTGCATGCACGGGGGTGCTTCCACGGGTGCATGCATGCACGCTTCCAACGTGTGGGTGTGCATGAGTGCACATGTGGTTGTGCATGTGTGTATGTGTGCGTGCTTCTGTTGGTGTGCAACATGTGTGCCTGGGGGGGTGTACGTGTGCTTTCATGGGCGAGGCTGCACGCTTCCACGTGTGTGTGCATGCATGTGTGCTTCCATGTATTCTTGCGTGGGGGTGTATCGGGGCCCGTTGGGTGTCTGCATGTATGTGTGTGCACGTGCTTCCATTGATGTGCACGTATGTGTGCATGCACAGGGGGGGTATATGTGCACGCTTCTACGTATGTGCACCAGTATGTTTGTGGGTGCTCATGTGGGTGTGCGTGCGGGTGCTTCCGTGTGTGCATGCATGTGTGTGGGTGGGTGGGTCCATGTATGCCCATGGGTGTGGATAGGTGTATGCATTTGTGTGCAGGTGTGTTCTGCATGTGTGGGTGTGCGTTCATGTGTACAGGTACATATATGCATGTATTGGGTGCACGTGCCTGCATATATATGCACATGCATGTGCATGGGTGTGTGTGGTTGGGAGTGGTACAAGGGCGCTGGGGGAGACCTGGACTCATCTCGTCCCCCAAAGGACCCAGGAGGCAGGGCCCTGGAAGACCCCCCAGCCCCCCGTTCCCTGGCTCCCGTTTGGCCCGTGCCCCGAGCCCTGCCCCACGGGGAACATCCCGTCTCCATCCTCTCGGCCATCGCCCTGCAGGTGTTTGCAGACCGTGCACGGTCAGAGCCCTGCTTGATCCTCTCCTCTCCTCTCCAGGCTGGATAACCCCAGCTCCTTCCTCCGTGCAGGATTTGGCGCTTGTTGAATGGTGGTAGGTTAATTCGGGGCCCTTTTCCTAGTTTATTCCAGTTCTGCTGGGCTGCGTTAGGCCTGCAGACATCAGGTTTTGAAGTGCTGCGTACCGTTTTGGGTTTCCTCCGGGAGCTCGATGCTTAGCCTGTTGTTGTCCCGAGTCTGGACGCCAGGCAGCGGTACCCCAGGCTGGCACGGATACCCACCAGCTAGGCTGTAAGCGGTCACGGGCATCTGTAAATTCAGCCCGCCAGTGACTTCCTCCAGCTGCGCTCGTGCAAGTTAAACGAAAAGATTAGACTTGTCACAAGTCCGGCAGGAGCGGCTGGAAATTGCAAGGGAAAAAAAATGAACCTCCAGAAAGTATTGGTCCGTTGAACTTGGGGGAAAGTTCGGTACCAAATCACCGTTGTCCAGCCCTGCCCCGCCATGTGGAAAGAGAACTGAGTTGCAAATGCAATGCTCCATGTGTTATTTTAAAGGTTTTTAATTTAATTTTAATTTTTTTTTTTTAAGTGAAAATCCAGCTTCCATCAAGGGGACACATACTGAGAGGTGCCAGGAACCTGCCACTGCCATTCAGGGCACGATTTGACTCCTAAGATTATCCTTTTTGGTGTTAGGTGGACAATCTTTGGACAATCCCAGAGGATTTTGATGTTTGCTCCCAAAAGCGGTCTGTTTTGTGCTGTACCTAGAGTAGGGATTTGGTGACTGCTCGGCGTGCCTTGCAAGTTATGGGAAGTTAGATGCAAAATTCAACATGTGCCTTTGGCTAATTGAATGCTGTCGGTGCGGTGTAAGGAGGTGTGTGGAAAAGTGGCTTGCTTTACAGTGGATTTGCTTCTCAACAGAAAGGAAGTGAGCAGAAATTACCTTCTGGGGTGGCTATAGCCTCTCATTCTCTAGGGCACCTATTAGAAGTATAAGACGCGTCTACACATGCATTAATGTGCTTTACTTTATGCACATTAAATCTAGTACTGGGGCATGTCTACATGTTCATTAATGCGCTTGAGGTAATGCGCATTAAATCTATTACCTCCATTGTGAAGTACTAGAAAAAGGCACATTAGCTTATTTTAATGTGCATTAGCTATAGAGCAGAGGTTTTTTTTGCGACGCTTTAACGCACATTAAAATAGGTTAATGCGCATTAAAGCGCATGTGTAGATGTGCCCTCCATTGTGCGGTACTAAGAAAATGTGCATGAGCTTGTCTTCATGTGCATTAACTAAAGAGCACGGGGCGCCTATACATGTGCATTGAGGCTGCTCTGACGCACTGTAATTACAACCCTTCAGAGCAGACTTGATCGATCGAATAATTACCACGCTCCAGCGGACTCCGGTGTCACATGCATCAGTGTCCCTGCGCTGGGAACGGTGGCAGGGGCGCTTTATCCGAAGTTCATTTGACAGGCTTTAGTTAAAGCACCCCCGCCACCATTTTTCAGCGTAGGGACACTGATAAGCACAATGCTTCGGGTGCTTTAATTAAGATTAGCTCTCAGAGCCGCTCTAATTAAAGTGCCCACTCAGCTCCTGGAGCACACGTATAAATGCCCCAGTTTTTAAATGACACATAACGTACATTAGTCTTTCAATGCACGTTGACTAAATAGCATGGATTTTCAGTGCATTAATATCGGCTGATACGCATTAAAGTTCACGTGGAACCTAAGCGATGCTAGGAGCAGACATCTAGTTCGAGCGCTCAGTTTTACTGAGGCTTCAGCTCTGATTCTGTCAGGGAGAATGGGCTAATTTTTGCCCTTATTTGTGCAGGTGTAATCCCCAAAAACTGCTGGTTTCCATAGAGTTACTCTGCATGTATATTGCAGCGACTGCACATAGAAGTAGAAGTTATCTGGTAGCTGAAGCACTTGGAGCTCTCGGGCACCTGATGGACGGCGTTGTAACAACGTCGGGGTTTGAGGCAGAGAATTCGTGTTTTGCACGACTTTGAATATAGCCCCAAATTACACTGTTCCCTTCGTTGAGATGCTCGGGTCCCGGAGCCGGGAAATGCTCTCGGTGTAACGCGGGTGGCTGACTCGCTCTGCAGACAGGTTGCCAGCCATGGCAGTCAGCGCCGTTACAAACCAGCACGCATCGACTATCCCGAAATAAAACCTTAAGTCGGTGCTGTTCTCGGTGCCTGAGGACGCGGAGGCGGGGAGCAAAGCAGAGGCACCGACACAGCAGTAAGGGCAGGAAAATCGAAACAGCTTAAGCAAGCAATTTTGGAAGCAGCGAGAGCGGAGAGCTAGCTCTCTCTCTGGGCTGCCGGTGCCACCACGCCGCCCGCAGAGTTTGCCGGGGGTGGGCGTAACGGAGGCTCGGGCTCGGCGCCTTGTTCTGGCTGGTCCCCAAACCTCAAACCAGTGCCAGCTAAACGCGTTTCAGCTGTAAGTCAGTGTAGTCATAACAGCCTGGCCCAGCGTGTAGGATCGCCCCTGCCACGTGACGCTATGCAAGCCAGTGCCCCCGCACGGGAAGTGTCTGTGCTCTTTATCTTTGCCACGTGGGATCGCGACCGCAGCCTTGTCTCGGTTTCTGTGCTTGCTCGCAGGCTCCGCCGTGGGAAATGGACTCCCGGCACCCGCCCCCTCTGCGACCATCTTTCCTCCCCGACCCGACGTCTGCAAGAGAGATGAAGGCGAGCGCTGCCGAGCTTTCCCTGTGGACCGTCATAGCGGCGATTCAAGGGGTGGAAAAGAAGGTGGATTCTCACGCCGCCCGGTTGCTGAACCTGGAGCGCCGGACGGTGACCACCGAAAAGAAGTATTTTGACTGCGAGAAAACAGTCGTGGATTTTGGGAACCAAATGGAAAGCAAGTTGGCGGCGCTGGGCACCCTGATCCAGGAGTACGGGTCGCTGCAGCGGCGCCTGGAGAACATGGAGAACCTGCTCAAGAACAGGAACTTCTGGATCCTGCGCCTGCCCCCGGGAGTGAAGGGGGAAATGCCCAAGGTGAGCAGCGTGTTTGTCCAGGCCATTCACAAAACAATGACTCCGGCCCCGGGCGTGGGAAAGGGTGCTGCCAGGCACCCACCCGGTGCCTTGCAAATGTAAAGCAAAGCGATCTGTGCATCAGCATTAGCAGATCCAACAGACAGTAATGTGAGATTTGCGCGGGAAGACTCGCATTTGCACGTCTTGCTGTAATCTCGCCGCTCGCCGTGTCCGGGAGCTGCTGCGAGGCTGTTTACGTATCTAGCTAGACCCATAGAAAACTCAGGTTGAAGGGAGCTCAGGAGATCACATCTCGTCCAAGCAGGACCAGCCCCAACTGCATCATCCCAGCCAAGGCTGTGTCTGCCCGGGTCTCAAACACCTCCCGGGATGGCGGGTCCGCTGCCATGCCCCGTGTTCAAGCGTCTTTCTGTCCAAACTTGCAGAAGCAGCCTGCCAACGGCGGCAGGTTTCTGGGGATGTCCGGTGTGAACCGGTCACGGGAAATTTGAACACGGAGGTTTCATCCTTGAAAAGTCTTGCACTTGATGCAGTCACACAAAAACCGAACGCGGTTTGGCTGGCAAATGCCGTGCTCCTTGTCCTCTGCTGCTCTAGTGCATAGGAGCGCCTAGCGTGTCCATTTTACAAGACCGATTGAACCCAAAAGCCACCAGGTCTGTGGACTTGACAAACTGCTTGATTTGTTTTACCCCGTTTGTCAATTCTGCAGCAGTAGCCTTTGGTATTTGAGGCTTGTGCAGACTGAATGGCTTTGGAGGTGACATTGACTGTGGCCCAGCAAGTAGGTGCAGCGCGGGCTCTTCTTGATATAAAGAATTTGGAAACTTTACTGAGTGTATCAATTAAAGAAGTGTAGGCCTTGAAGGGACTTCAAGAGATCATTTAGGCCACACCTCTCTGTTGAGGCAGGATCGAGTATGCACTGCCCATCTCCCCTTCCCCAAGGCAGTTGTCCATCTGTTCTTGAAAATCTCCATTGATACAAACTCCACGAGTTCCCCAGGCTGTCTTTGTGCTTGCAGTTATTCTTTCCCAAGTGCAGGGATTTGCACTGTCCGTGTTGCATCCCACCCAGTTGCTCCAGTCTGTCGGGGTCATTCTGGATCCCAGCCCTGCCCTCCAGTGTCTGCGACTCCACCCAGCTCGGTGCAGATTTGCTAAGCATGCACCCGGTCCCATCGCCCGCGTCCACGAGCAGTCTCACTGGTGCCAGCAACCCATTTCTGATCTAAAATGCCATGAGGGAGGGTAGTCATAGTCCATGTAGGAATGATCATAAGGGGATGAAGCTCTCTTCCGGCTGGTTCGGCGTCATTCTTCTGGTTTGTTACACCGTTCACGTCAGTCCTGAATGCTAGGTCCGCTCGGGTTGTTCCTGCTTGTTCCCTTGCACTACTGACGCACGTCGGAGAACTATAACAGATGCATCAGTTTTCAGGAGAGATGCGTCTCTCATCCCTCGTGCCAAGGTGCTGGGCTCTGACCTCTGTGCTTGTAGGTCCTGACGGGTTTTGAAAACAGTGCGGCTTACTTCTCCGAGCAGGAGTGGGAGAACTTAGACGAATGCCAGAAGGAGCTTTACAAGAACGTGATGAAGGGCAACTTCGACTCCCTGGTCTCTCTGGGTAAGGCTTGCTCTTCGCTCATTCATTCAACACTTGCAGCTCCAGGAAAGTGGCACGGGGAGTGGGTGCAGGGAATAGCAGACGTTGCTTCCATGTACCCGCTCAGGAAGCTGCCCAGACGTAGGTGCTCCTACCAGCTGCTGGGAAATACCAAAGCACCTGCCCAGCAAGAGCGTGATGTGGTAGCACGTGCAGTGTAGTGCGCAAGCCCCTTTGTCTCCGGAAACAGTGACGTGGAGAGGCTAGAGCAGCACAACAGGCCACCTTAGACCTTTGTGTTGAGCTAGAATCCTTTCCATTCACGGTCTAGGTACTTTAGTTGGCTTTTAGCTGTGCTGACTTAAATTTGGGGGATTTGAAGGCTAGGTTAGCATCAGCGAAGCTAAGGGAAGTAATGTAAAAGGAACTGAGTCACAGGCGAAGAGAAACTTCTTGGGAGACTAGCCAGGCTTAGCACATCTCGTCTCGATAAAGGGATCGGGTCAGCGTGTGCTGTCTTGACTAGCAGAATGACGTACAGGCACCTTGTTACCGTGTTTGTCGACGTTTCGATCGAGTCGTGTCAGGCTTTGCCTCAGAAGCGGGATGAAAAGGGGCTCGGTACTGTGAGACGGGCTCCTCCGGCTTCCTTTGCTGAGGGTCCCGTCTGCAGGCGTCGTGAGGACCCAGCACCTCGTAGGACTCAGTCTGTGCGTCTCCCTAGCAGGCGGGTTAGCAAGTCGTCAGAGTTTAAGAGGTAGAGATTGTAAGTAGTAGGACGGTTCATTTCTGCTTAGATCGTAAAAGTATGTCTAGAGCTATTCTTTATTTGCTAGCAGTTGTCCTCATTGGAAATTCAAATAAAATGTGCTGAGGCATTCACTCCATTGAAGCGTTCATTGCATGAGAACAGGTGCTCTCGAAAGAGACCCGCAGACCCCCAGATCTCCGAGGGGTCACCGCCTGCGCGCTGGAGGGAGCGTTGATAGCTTTGTCTGCCCGCAGACTACGCAATCTCCAAACCTGACCTCCTCTCCCGGATTGAACGCGGGGAAGCGCCTTGTCCTAGGGACGCGGGGGACTCGGAGGAGCGAGAGATCCCTGCGGAGCCCAGTACAGGTAGGAGGGAGGCAAAGAGTGCATCCCGGGGCTTTCCTGTGTCGTTGCACCCGGGCAGTTGACGAGCTTCTCACGTGGCTCTGAAGAGTGCAGAGAAGCGGCCGCTGATAAAACATAACGGGACTTCTCTTTCCCTTGAACAGAAGCACTGGGGTTTGCACCAGATGTGGCCTGCGGACGCGAGGAGAGCAGGGGCCTGTGCATCCCGGGACCGGAGAGCTCGGAGCAGAGAGATGCCCCAGCCGGGCCCAGGATCGGTGAGTGACGCAGCGTGCGTCTGGGGGCCCTGCAGGAAAGAGGCCGTCTTGGAGCTCTGTATGGCAAGGGTGAACGGAGAGCCCTGCTGTACAGCCCTCCTGGCTAGAAGAGGAGCTGGCAGACCGCTCCTGTCGAAGCTGACTTGGCTGCTGGCTTTCTCCTCCCCGGAGCAGAGTACGTGGTGTCGGAGCCCACCTTCGGGTCCAGCACGAAGCGAGAAGAAGAGCTGCGCGCCGAGAGCCAGGAGACCCTGGAGGAGGAGCAGATGTTCCCGGCGCCCAGCCTGGGTGAGTGATCCTGCAGCAGGCCCCGTGCAGCCCGCGTGGAGGGAAGTTGTGTCCAGAGAGGAGAGCCGGGCCGCGGAGGCAGAGCGGTGAGGGGGAGATGGGGTTGAGAGCTGCTCTGAGGAGCGGGGAGGGCCGGTTTGAGCGTGGAGAGGCTGAAGCGGGCAGCAAGAGGTCGAGGAGTCTGGGTCGGTGGTCATCACAGCCCTCGTGGACTCCCCAGCCCGCATGGCCACAGCCCTGTGGATAGCTGAGTCTCGCAGGCAGCCTTCGGTGGGAGCGTGGAGCCACGGTGAGACATCTGAATTGCTGTGTGGCCTGGTCTGCACCACAGCAAGGGCCTGCCTGTCCCCAGGATGTATCCGAGGCACGCGGGTGTCTCCGCTCCCCCGCCGGGCAGCAGGAGCCGCGACACCGGGGAGACCCAGGACAGCTGGCAGGGTCCACACATCACCTTAGCTGGGCCCCGGCCGGGGCGAGCTCCCTGCCGCGTGCACGGGGGCTCTGGGCGCCGTGCCCGGCTCCCAGCCAGCGGTTCTGCCTGGCCCCTGCCTGTCTGCGGGTCCTCGCTGGGCAGGGCTGGCAGGGAGCCCGCTTCGTGCACGGAGCTGGGAGGCCCTTGCCCGGTCCCGGTCGTGGTTTGGTCCTTCCAGACCGCGGGTCGCTCTTGGTGCTTATCCATATCCTGCTTGTGGTCGGACCCAGGAGCAGCTCGGGGCCCGTTGGGGAGAAGTCTCTGCATGCATCTAGTGTGCCCAGCCTTGCACTCGGAGCCCTTCCCCGCGTTTATGTTTCCTCCCACGTCCTTGGTGCCAGTGTCTCGGGTCCCTTCCTCCTCGCTGTATTTTCCAGACTGACTTTGCTTGGCCCGGTTCTCTGTCGCTCCTCTGCCATCACAGGGGGTTTCCTCCTCCCTCTGTCACCGGGAAGGACATTCAGTAAAGCCACCAGGCATTAGCCTGGTCCCTGGGTCGTGCTGGTATCTCATCTGCCCAGCGGGCTGTGGGTGCTGCTCTCCGCCTTCCGCACGCATCCAGCCCGTAGGACAGAGCTCGGGGCCGAGCCGGCCGGTGTTTGCACCCAGGCAGGTCTGGGGGAGGTGGGTTCGGGGCATCGTGACTCAAAACCAGGTCTCAGAGGAGGTGAGTAACCGGCTGTGGTGAGCACGCCTGCACGGGCTTCAAAACCTGCCTATTCTTCACTGCAGTTATGTTTCCTACGTAGGCCGTACAGCCCCGCTCAGGCACGGGGAGCAAGTAGAGCACTAACGCTGCTTTCCCAAGAAGGGTGTCTGTGCAGAGACCTTGAGGCATGCCCAGGACACCGTGAAACGGGCCCGTGGAGGCCCGAGCAACACTGCCCCGTTGGCACAGCAGAGGGAACAGACCCCCTCTGTTATGCACACGGAAGGAGGCAGTGATCTGGGAAGGGGATGGTTACCCGGACAGGGCTTCGTCTCAGTGGCTGCAGCCATCAGTTGTTCCCCTTCCCTTCTCGGTCTCTTTGCTGTCCTGTAAATGCCTCTGGTGTCAGCGCCCCGCGGACTCGATTGCTGCAGGGGCTGCGGCCACTCTCGGCCTGTCCCCGAGCCCAGGGAAGAGGAGCCGTGAAATGCCTAGGACCAAACTGTGCTCAGGTCTTGTGCATCGTCAGAGCCGTTCACGATGAGTGGTGCCTATTGCAAACCCCCTGAAGGCCCTGGGCATTGCAAAGAGGCCTCTAAAAGCCAGACCTGGCTTGCTGAGCTGGTGGTGCCTTGTCTCGCCCGTGCGATGCAGCCAGGCAGTCAGACGCGCCACCCGGCAGAGCGGCGGCGAGGCAGCGGAACCGGGAGATGCCCTCCCCGCGGGAGCTTTGTGAAGCAGGACTGTGCGCTGTGTTATGGGTGCGAGTGCCGCGGGCAGGTGCCCTGTGCAGCCGGGTTGGGGCGAGGGTCGAACGCCGTGAAATTCGGGAGATGGGACGAGCAGGGAAAACGTGGCGCCTTCACGCCTGATTCGCCGGCGTCCTGAGTAACAGCCTGACATTTCCAAGCCCTGGAAGGGGGTAAAAGGCGTGGGCACATCATCTCCCCGGGGAGATGGAGATGCTCAGCGCGCCTGCAGATCGCTCTTTTCCCCCCCTTCTCCCTCCAAACCGCCGACGCTCCCGACTCTGCTCTGAC